>JAMZEH010000019.1:12085000-12270000 GCA_024699665.1 Ostrea denselamellosa | reverse complement strand
TAGTACTTGTGACACTGCGAATGTCCTACGAGTTACTGCGAATGTCCTACGAGTTACTGCGAGTGTCCTACGAGTTACTGCGAGTGTCCTACGAATTACTGCGAGTATTACTCGAATAAATAGGAATGTAGTGCGATTTGGTGTGAATACGACACTAAAACATTCGATTGATGGCGAGTGCGATACAAGTAATGTGTGATTGAATTACGAGTAGTCGTATAGTACTTGATTTGAAAACAGTACCGTCTGTAGAAAAATTTCAAGACAGGCCTGGCGAATTGATGGCGATTTTTAACTTTAAGCAATTCGTAGGAACTCGTAGTATAAATTAAGACAATGTGACAGGGCCTTTAGAAACACTAATGATCAACCACCATGCGTGAAAGTGTATATTGTAGGTAAATAATTAATAATCGCAGTAATTCGTCCTTGTATTTTTAATTTTGATATTTTTATCATTATTTTTATGAAATATCGGTAAAGATAAACAAAATTAGTTTTGACCGTTCAACATTCCTATCATTTTATTGGAACATAGTTTATCTTTCTAACATAGCAGGTTTAGGCTTTATAAGGCTTATATACATGACTCACGAAAACTCAAAGCCAACGGAACACTTTGCCACGGTTGAGGAGGGTGAATCGCTTTATATATATATATATATATATATATATATATATATATATATATATATATATATATATATTATGAACAGGTAACCGATGTACAAGTATAATAGAATTGCTAGCACACCTACGAACTACCTGAGATTGTAAGGGCAGATAAGCTTCAAATGAGGTCTTTGAACAAGAATTTCGATACCTGTCTTATTATCTTATTTGTCGTCACCGATGACGTTACCCATAATCCGCTGTTGAAAACGACAATTAGCAGAAAATCTAATTAACCATTTCCAGTAATTATAGCCGCATACAAATTATAAGATCTTTAAAATTTACATTATACCATACAGAGAGTTGCTAACTCTAAGAAAATTACAACTCTCAACATTTTTTGAACTTTTTGATTTATTGGGGTTGGTTTAGTACGAAATTGAAATATACATAAATGAAACTCACATTCCAGCGATATGACTATTATTATCGGTGGGATATATTTCCGTCCTGACACATCGAACTAATAACGGCCTTTTATTTATAGCGTATTCTACCAAATTCCGAGGTTAACTTGGGTAAGCATCTCATCCTTACAAAAATCACGAAGGAGATTGTATCATGGTAAAATGTACAGTTTCAGAATACAGAAAGCAGGGTTTTTGTAGTAACATTAGAACAATCGGGGCTTATCGCTTTCGGATATTGCAAATTGCTGCATTGATTTTTGGCTATTAGTTCAAGCCTGGAAAATTCTTTAACATGCAAAAAGTACATTATACTTTATTATTGTTATAAGAAATGTGATATCTTTAAGGTAAGGTTTTTTTGGAATGAAAATAGCAATACGAATACTCAAAAGATAAGTTTTTCCCTCTTCTTTTACAACTGCCAGTCCCTATACCCAAGCGAACACCACAAGGCCAGTCTAACAATAACCCAAAGAAGACTGACTATTCCAGAAAGGAATGCGTTTATTTTTCCCAGTTGGAAAATGAACAATTTATTGATAAAAAGCATAACTCAAAAACTTCTCTCCCATATTCGTGATTGCAGATGGATTGTGGATTTATGACTACGATTAACACATTGTTAACTTCACCATTTGATATCGATACTTGTAGATAAGTTCGTAGTAGGAAATCGGCGTTAACATTGCTATTATCATCGAATCATCGTCATGTGATCGAAATCATTGATGACTTTTAATATCTATAGCATACCGTCACACTCATCAAGAAATTTGAAAAGAGACACTACAAAACAACCTCAATCAAACTGTCACTGTCCGAATCAGCTACTTAATGTACAGTAATTGTATCCCTACTTTCTGACTTTTTTTTCTGGGGGATGGGTTTCTACCATTTTATGACTCTCTACCTGATAATAATTAAAAAGGACAAAAATTGCATTAAGAATACTAATTACTTTGGGAATTTATCTGTTAGCTCATTACTTTTGTTCCATTCTTAGTTTAATTTTCGATAACCAAAGAGGAGGAAAACATTCCGATACAGTTTATAAAATGAAATACATACCATTATCCTAATGGTGGTAATTTTATTATTAAACAATCTGGCCATCCTATTCTACTACCATGACGAATAAAACATGCAGTTGAACAATGTCGCGTTGCAGTTGAATTGTGTGTTTGTAAACGTGTTACAATCCAAAAAATACGTGTAAATTAGTTCTCTTTATATGGTACTTTACAAAGAGGGAGTTTTAACTTTAAAAAAACCCCAAAGAACTTGTGTCCAGTGCCATTGTAAAAGTTATATTACAATAAAATATATTAAAATCAAGTGGGCATGTTTCCTTACCTTTCTAGCGCCACTGCCGTCAACGTCATAATACTGGCCACGACATTGACAGCGGTGGTGTACGATACGGCCTTACACATGGCTTCTCCATAATGCCACACCATCTCAAAGTTGTATAATAAATTCATGGGGACGTTGAAACCAGAAATGAGAATGTCGCTGATGGCAAGACTAATGAGAAACATGTTGGTAACGTTCCGGAGAGACTTGTTTCCAAGGATAACAAGAATGACCAAGGTGTTTCCAGACAATGCAAAAATCATAATAATGACATACACCACTGTAAAGATGGTTTCGATGTACCCCGGGAAGGGTGGAGGCAGTATGTGCTTTGGGTTGGGGGTGACGTAGTCGTACAGGTATAGGTAATCTGTAAAGTTAAAGTCTGTAGAAATATTCAAGTACCCAGTAGAATTATTCATCTTTGTAGATCCGAGAAATTTTCTCTAAACCGGAAGACGTCTGATGTTAAAGGTTCGCACTCCAAGAGTCGTCTGGCAAAATTATGCGATTTTTATAGAAAAAATAATGCAGCAGATGTATATTATCTGGTCTCATCTAAATTATTGGTGGAGGAGTAACCGATCTGTTTACATATGAAACTTTGTTACTCGCAGGATCTATCTTAGGTTACTTCCCACTCTGATAACCGCCACTATCTACGGTCGTTAAAAAAATCCCGGTATCATTCATACCAAAAAACACCCCAAACCTTAGCGGTGTCGTGTAAGAAATCCTTATTCAAGACACTAGCCATTATCAAAATTTGATAGTAAAACGATGAGACATTCAAAAAGTTATTACACGGGATTAACACAAACCACGCGACAAAAACAGAACTGTGGGTGATAACGATTCGGTAAATAATGTTAATAAGCTTGTTTCCGCGAACTATCTGCGAGTGATGGTAGATTGGAGTGGTCGTGTGAATTGTTTAAAGTTAATTTGGAAAACTTGTTTGACTTAGGTATTTAGTGGTTCCAATGTTTCACAAAACAAACAAATAATACAATCTGTAGGAACATCTATTAGGTCTCGTTATCAACCAAACATGAAATCAGAACAAAGAATAAAAAATTTATGTAAATACATATACTTATTTCTACGTTTTTAGACAAATAATGTGGATTTCCTGTTCTCAGTTGTGTTATAAAATATTTGGTGTTTTTTCTTCAATCCTATTATGTATACATCTTGTGTTTTAAAATTTTGGTTCATTTGTTTTTCAGGGCAAATAAAATACACGTGCATAGCACAACAACTGCACAGGTTTAGTCTTTAAACAAAACCCCAGAAAACCCAGATATTTATTCGATATAGACAGCTGTCAGTATATTTTGTAACAGTATTGAAAGTTGGCCATATTGCACGTGCGTTTTACCAGAGCATTAAGGAGAGCACAAAACACTGTCTTCATACAAACTAAACTGTATTTGTATATCGGAAAAACTATGTCTGTAACAATTTATAAGTATTTCAATATTTTTTTTTTCAACTTTAAAAAAATATCGAATCGAATAAGATATCTATGCTCAAAATGTTTTGTAAAAAGTCACCATTGGCAGAACTAATGAAATATATCATTGCTTACAAACGAAGTACACTTGCCAAAAAAACAAATTGCTTTTAAATTGAAATTTAATTAATATCATTTCAGCAGAAGCAATATTCAATCTACAGAATTGGTGAGTAGTGAACGAAGGGTGGGGTTTTCGACAATTGAATAACAGAGAGGTCAGTTATGTGGATATAGTTTGCTGATTATAATATTATAGGACCAATAAAGACATAAACTTATCGAACACACTCAGAGTTTTGGGAGGGATCTCGGAGAGAGTAATTTCTTTGCAGATGTTTCTGTGTGAACACCCTCAAATCCGTTCTCTAGCCAGCTTCATCATTAGATCCAAACATCTGTCCACAGTTAATTATTACCAATTATACAAAGTATATTACAGAAAGCACATGTCGGAGACGAAGCAAAATACAGGTGTCTCAATTATCTAACGCTGGAAACTGTGGCTGGCCTGGTGTTAGGTAGAAGGGGAGGGTTTCGAACAAAAGGCCCGCTAAACTTTATATAAAGATAAGGCGATACCCCATATTTGAAATTGTATTACATGTATGGGGTGTGCAGGATAATTTTATGGTTCATATTAATGGTAGCCGCCCTGTGTTTAATACGAGATGTGTTTTTCAAACACCGATGTACGGCAACAAAGTTGATAATGACAAAGTTTAAGTTTTTTAAAAGTAAATCAAACTCAAAGGTCTAGAGATCTAAAGTTTTGGTACCCCAAAAAAGTCGTGTCATGAGAAATACATAACCTTAGCTCTAGTCGTTCAAATGTCATGGTCAAAAGTTTAGGTAAAACCCAAGGGTAAAGGTCATGAAATCAAATATTTTGGTACCGAAAGAGAGGCCGTGTCACAAGGAATACACATGCTTATCACCAACCATTCAAAAGTTGTTTCCAAGGTTAAACTTGTTCACAAAAAGGTAAAGGGTTAGAATTAACCCAAGTTAAAGATCACAAGGTTCAAAAATTTGATATCAAACAAAAGATCTTATCACAAAAAACAAGATCTGAAATATGAAAGCCATATTACCATCCATTCAAAACTTATGCCAATGTTAAAGTTTTTGCGGACAGACAGATAGACTAAAAATATGCGCGCCAGATTCTCCGATTATGGGGGGCCTGAAAATAATATGCAACATGCAAAATGTTATCATGATACCTAGCATATAGATGGGAGCAGATACGAAACTAAGACACATAGTCAGTTGCTGAAGGAATTCAGATTAAAACGTATATGGTCCAATGAGTGTGTACTGTAGTTGAGAGAGAACTTGGATGACAAGTGATGAAATGTAGATTTTTAATATCTTGATTATGCACAATGCCTAAATCCCCCCGCACGGTACTCTGATGGGGTTTGGGAGTACGGATTAGCCCAAATGAGAGAAAATAAAAACAAGAAGGGACATCTGCCCAGAGCAGCATGCATTGATTACATGGAATTTACTGTCATGCTTTATTAACTACATCTGTATAAAAGACAAGTAACGAGATAAAAGGGAAATATGTTTTTTATTAGTCTGTCATAAACTGACTTTGACTCCCTACCCATATAACTTGGAACCAAAGAAAAACTCTGTTCCATGACACCTTGGGTAGCAGGGGACAGTTTCGCAATATAAGCCCCGCCAAATGAAAATCCGCATATCTGAAGTGATATTAAATGAGTAATAATGTGTAACGTAAATCTAAGATATATGTCAAATATACCAGAATGCTTAATTCAAAACTTGATACGCAATATGTAGGTGTCACCGTGACTCCTAGTATAGCGATGGGTGCATATACGAAACTAAGCCACGTGGTCAGTTACTGAAGAAATTCAGATGAAAACCTACATGGTCCAGGACAAGGCCAGTAGCTGAGAGAAAAGGTAGATGGTCCCCGTATGAATGAAAAGTAAATTTTTAAGAAGGGCAGACGGTTTTTGATTGTGCAGTGTCTAAGTCCCCTCGTACGGTACTCATAGCCCAAATGAGAGAAAATCAAATCGAGAAGGGGCACCTGGTCAGAGCATGTTTTGTGCACCGGCATGTAGGGATTACGTGTAATTTAGGGTCATAAATTATTAACTACACTAATATAAAATACAAATGTTGGTATAAAGGGGAAATATGAGTTTTTCAATAGTTTGTCATAACCTGACTTTGATGTATACCCCTAACACAAGTGTTTCAGAACGTGAAAAAAAAATGTCCCCTGACAACTTGGGCATATATGGTTCGGACAAGTCGGATAGAGCTGTTTAGATGTGTATACTTATGTAATATTCATTTCATTTCTTGTGCATATAATTGCTATGGTGGTCATGCATGTAATCTTATATAAAAATATCCATTAAAACAATATCACCACAGGTGATAAAGGACCGCTGTTGTAACATTAGAGTTTTGATTTAATATGATTCCCGCTGTCAGGATGCCGTGAGTTGCTGATTTTAGGAATACCATTGCATCATTCTATTCAACGAAAAGAGTTGCATCATTACTGTGAAGTATTTCATCATACTATTCGATGTATACTGTACTTTGGAACCGTGCCCACATTTAGCTCTTACAAAGAATTGCTAGGTTAATAAGACCTTGATTTCTGATATAGATTATTTTAAATTTTCATTTTAATTCATTTTTCAACTTTCTATACACCTCTGATTTCTAACTACATGCGCCACTGTCAGTATAAAAAGGAATTTTTTAAAACGTCAATGAAGAGGTTCTATCAGATGCCACATGTAATTCATACTGCACTCAGCCCTAACAAAAAAAAAAAAAAAAAAAATCAAATTTCAATCGCTACATATATTGAGACAATATCGACATTGATAACTGTAAACCTATCTATGGAAACATTATTTACATGGATTTAGTCAACATTATTTTGTTTGACAAGAGAGCAGATAACGGAAATGAATAGCATATTCATTCGAGGGAGGAAATTGTAACAGTCTGCATCATCCTCACGTCTGTGTATACTCCCCGGGGGATCTTCTTTACAAATTCTAATCATTTCTACAGGAATGCGTTGAAGTTTCAAGGACATTCGCGACGTTTCTCAATAATATATAATTTTTCGTGACATTTCACGTATAATCCACTCGCATTCTATCTCGATTCTGCCAAAAAATAAAAAAAAAGACAAAAAATAAAACAAAACACCCCCCCCCAAAAAAAACCAAACAAAACAAAACAGCAACAACAACAACAACAAAATGCCCAACAAAAAACAAAAAAAAACCAAAAAATTGGGGTATAATACCATGTTTGTTTTAGAGTTAGAGTATCTTGATAGTTCCTGGTTGTTGCAAGTAAAAATTAAATTTGATTTTACTGTAGCAAAGAAGGAGTGAAACATTCTCGAAGCCGATAATGAACTTGAGACCCTTGCATTACTAGTTAGGTGATCTAAAAACTGTGGTTAGAGAGTCGACATACTTATCTGACAAGTCGACATACTTATCTGACAAGTCGACATACTTATCTGACAAGTCGACGTACTTATCTGACAAGTCGACATATTTATCTGACAAGTGATGACAGAAACATGCTACCATACATTTCTCCTCTGAAGGTCTAAAATTCGCATGTAATTAAGCCGAGCTTTGCATACACTCTATATGGCTAAACATAAAGCGGGTTCTATCATAGGTTCCGCTCGGATTCATTGTGCGTGACTTCTTTTATGTTCATTGGAACAATTTTATACTTAAGTGTAAGTATTTTTTGGAATACCCAGTTAATACTCTAAGTGCACCGAATTAAAACCAAGAGCGGTCAATAGTTAGGTTCAAGATATAGATAAAAAAGCAGGCCTGTAGTGACAAATAGAACAAAACACTGGTCTGTTTCTATTGGTCGGTCAATAGGACAGACCAGTGTATCAACACTGTATCAACTGGTCAACAGACCAAATCAGTGTATTAAAAAAACAATATATTAACCGATCAAAAGAACACGCCAGTGCATTAATCAGTCAATAGGCCCAATCAGTATATTAAACACATCAATCTACTGACCGATCAATAGAACAGACCAGTATATTGACCGGCCAGTAGAACAGATCACTGTACTGAATATGTCATTAGAACAGATCAGTGTATTGAATAGGTCATATTTAGACTAGATCAGCAGATTAGATTGTTTTCGGTTTTACGCCGTTTTGGCAATATCTGAGCCTTTTATGGTGTACCGACCATTAGAACAGATTCAGTGTATTGAACAGGTCAATATATTGAGCGGTCAATAGACCTGGTCAGTGTATTGAACATGCCAATTGAATAAATCAGGTATTGACCGCCCAATAGAATAAATCATGTATTGAACAGATCAATATATCGATCAATCAATAAAACAAATGACTGTATTGACCGAAGTCAGTGTATTGTTCGTCCAATAGAACAAATCAGTATATTGACCGGTCAGTAAAACAGGTCAGCGTATTGACCAGTCAATAGAACAGGTCACTGTATTGTCCGGCCATTAAAACAGATCAGTGTACTGACCGCTCAGTAGAACAGGTAAAGTGTATTGACCGGCCAATAGAACAGGTCAATGTATTGACCGTCAATAGAACAGATAAGTGTATTGACTGGTCAATAGAACAGGTCAGTGTATTGACCGGTCAATAAAACAAGTAAGTTTATTGACCGGCCGATAGAACATCAATGTATTGACCGGTCAATAGAACAGGTCAATGTATTGACCAGCCATTAGAACAGATCAGTGTACTGACCGCTCAGTAGAACAGGTAAGTGTATTGACCGGCCAATACAACAGGTCAGTGTATTCACCGGTCAATAGAACAGGTAAAGTGTATTGACTGGCCAATAGAACAGATCAGTGTACTGATCGGTGTATAAAACGGAGATTCCAGGATATTGTCCAATGATATTGATTTTCATTTACAAAGGATTTATACAGAGAAACTAAAATTAGTTACTTGCATTTCACTTTTTATCATTCAAAGAAATCGAGCGCTTAAGACATGCATTAGGTTTATAGGGTTTGATGTGATTTTTTTAACAAGTGTGAAAAATAGAAGAGGAAAAAAATCAGTGAACCCAAAATACACATTGCTTTTGTTTGTGTGTCCTGGATCATATATTTATGGAAGTTTAAAGAATAAGATATAAATATTTGGACATGGCGTATATTCCCCCTAAAAATATTGGAAAAGTACATATTTTGTTATCTCTGAATCATATCTCTATTTATCTTAAACGAAACAACATATTATTTGGTGAAATATACAGTCATTACATGTTTTCGTGAAGAGACAGTCTAGAGACAATTCAATCACTTTTTAAAAATACAGGTGTTAATTTTGAGATTAAATTCGTCGTGTTGCTATATTCCGACACCTATGATCAAAAGTATTCTAAAGAAACCAAATAATGCTTATAATTTGAAAAAAATTTCCCAGATCATAAAAAAAGTGTTCATTCTTTGTTCGCCCTGATTCCTGCCGAATCCACGTCTAACGCGCCAATTTGTTTTCTTTGGGAGGACCCCTTTATTGCAATTGAATATAAATCTCTCAGTCCTAAGAAACATTAAAATAACATCGTGAAAAAAGATGTCCAGCCTTTCAGTGTGTGGTAATTAAACACGATAAAGAAAAAAAACATGTGACAGAAATCAGCACTCTTCACCACTGTTAATTGACCGATTGGAAAATTCCAACACCGCTAAGAAATGACGAGATCTTATCGCCTTATCGCTGTATTATTAGCTTTATCTAGTGTTCTAAACCGATTGTAAAATTGTTCGCAGTCATATTGTCTTGAATGATTGATGATGGCTTTGTGATCACTATCACGGCCATTAACATCCATCTCTCTAAGTTAAAAATGTTCCACTTCGCGGATGTAAGGGAATTAAATTTCGGGATTAGAATTTCCGTAAGAGATGTGTGTTGATAAGATGATACAGAAGCAATAGTATGTATAAAAATCTTGAACATACTTGTTTTCTTTTTGTTAGATTTGTTGCATTGTTTCTAAATGCACATGGCTCTCCCGCATCTGCAGAATCACAGGGCAACCTTTATTTTTCAACTTGTACTTGTTTTAGCATTCTTGAAAGCTGTAGTCAAACGAAGAAAAATGAATACCACTTCCCTTGTAAGAGTGCATGAAGAATAAATTCAAAATGTATCGAAAAGTTAATTGGTACTCTTTTTTGTGAAGAAACAATTTTATTGCTTCAGTTGATAAACAATGCGTCTGTATCCCTGCGCGATTGTTTATATTGGAGAAACGTGTTTTCCTTTCGTACAAAGAATATTTATTTAGCTTTGTGAATGGGATGGTATGTGCAACGATTCGTGGTATGCTTGTGAGATATCTCAAGGTCGTACATGTAGTATCTTAATTCCTTCTTAATATCATAATCTTTTTTTATTGCCTTCCCCCATATCGGAAATGGATAAAAGCCAATGCTTCGTTTTAAGACAAGCTACCTCAAATGTATGAAATTATACCTGTCTCATTCCACATCTAATGTAAAGATATCATTTATGTTTTTTCCCAGTGGTAGGATTATATATACTCGTGTAAATACGGCGCAAGCTGTCACAAAACACTTCCTGTTCATGTTCCTGTGAGCTTTAACCACTACCCACGATTTTTCCGAAATTCTTAAATTCCATCATTCCTGGCTTAATGTTTTTCTGTGATGTTCTCTGTTTCTTTGACCAGTTCATGTTTTTCTAACGCGGGAGCCGTGCAATGTAAAAGAGTTCTTGACACCCTTTTGTTTAAAGAAAAATAAAGTTACGGATGATAGTATTCGATAAATGATAGCAGGAAATCGTCAGTCTTGACATATCAGCAGTATCAGTCGCGGTGGTTCAGTGGTGAAAATATTCGCTTCATAGGTTGGAGCTTCGCAGGAATTTTGGCGGCGTCAAACCAAAGACGTAAAAGTAAGTAGTGAAAATTCCATCGCCAGACTTAAGGTCATTTAGAGTTAAGAGTTACGGGTCTTTCGGATGAGACCTAAAAACCGAGTGCCGTGTTACGCATTAAAACACCCTCACCGCTACCGCCATGATCGCTATCCATAGGTCTGTGACCTTCACCTACAGTTGGTGACGTTTCAATATGCGTGAGGAATTCTCGAAGGTACATGTACTGTCTTTGCAAGCCAAGGGTTTTCAGTCCACTCTGCTCCCCACAAACCCTTGGCAGATTACGCCACGAAAACTGTGGTTAAGTTCGACCTTGGAACCAATGAAATGATACTTTTCATTCAAAAGAGACCTGAGTATCAACAAGCCAAGCACGTGTGATATTTGGGAACAAGTTTTGGGATAGATCTCTATAATGGAACTGTGTCGGTTGTGTGTGGGTCAACTACCACTGAAAAATCATAGGGTATTTTTTTTTCAGCTTTATTTGAAGTTTTCAAACAACTGTCAAAAGTTCTGAATTACAATCAGTGTCAAAATGACAATATGTCTCAGTATGTTTATTATGCGTGCTTCAACAAGCTAAACAGACTTAGAAAGCATTTACTATAACCTCGAAAACAAAGATCAGGCCAAAAAGTCAACCATACTACAAGACTTGCGTCGTAAACAAGTTCTACAGTATGAATGTGCGAGGTGCAAAATTTACTGGAATTTCCTCTGACCACGCTGATGTTTCCTGTTCTGTTGCTAGCGACAGTATCGTCCCTGTTTTATATTTTCTATAGCACGTAACTGGTCTGCCGTTATTTTCATTTCAAAGGCTCTTTAGTTGATTTTGCCATACTTGTTTACATTTAAACGAACAGTATCATGAAAGCCATTACCTGATTGGTTAGATTATAAAGTTCAAATTCAGAACGTTCGCTAGGTATTGCCACTGCAGGCCACAGTTTTCATGGCGTAATTTGCTAAGCGTTTGTGGGGAGGGGAGGGGACTGAAAACCCTTGGATTACGAAGATGGCAAATTCTGTATCAATAAACTTATTTCGATTGGCTATTGTGTCAATTTTTTTTCCAGTCGACAATTTTTGGATTATTCCGCTGACAGCCACTCGATTATCGACGAGTGGTTTTGTGTTTTGTTTTATTAACATATTTGTTGTTTGTTTGTTTTGTTTTTGTTTGTTTGATTTTGTTTTGTTTGTTTGCTTGTTTCTTTTTATTCTGTCCAAAATCATGGGAGCTTCCCTATTGGTTGATACGTGAGTATAATTATTCATGAAGTCGGGGGATTCAACCAGGGCTATGACGTAGTGTGAACGAAGGCAATTGGTGTGTTTGTGACTTTGCTTGTCAATTCGTGGACTCTGTTGTAACTATTTTTCAATATACAGTACCATTTTGCGCATTTATTAAACTCAGTTTATGACACTGGAAGTTGAAACAATAGATACATAGAATCCATTTTGGGTGTCCGGGTAACGTAGTGGTTAACGCACTAACTTCTCGCCGCTGCGACCTGAGTTCGATCCTCCGGATCGACAGTGGTTGTACGTGAGAGGGTATTGTGGTCGCTCGCTCGGACACGTGGATTTCGTCCGGGTACTCCGGTTTCCTCCCACATCAATGACCCCTTCACGCCCAAATCTGAGCCGACGAGAAGCAATAATAAAAATTGTAGAAGTTGTTCGTTAATCGTCGTAAAATAAATAAAGTTTAAATTTGAATAGAATCCATTGAATTTTCAAGTATTAGGCCTATATGACAGATATTAGTTTTGCTTTTACATAAAAAAAAGGGGGGGGGTCAAAGAGAGCGTGAGAGTCCAAACTTCAGCTTCCGGTAGAGAACGATAGTACTGTGATCTAATGTCCTCTTTGTAAATTGTAGAAAACACATTCACAACTCCATCATCTTTTGTCTAATAATGTAATTCAGTGAGAATACTAAACTAAAGAAATTTAAATTCATCCATCGAAATTGATTCAAAACTATGAACCAGGGTCTCTCTCTCTCTCTCTCTCTCTCATATGAGCAAGTTTTAAAAAATGAAATTAAGAAAGTATGAATTATTAGAATTCAAAATAAGAAAAAAAATTCCAATGAAAAAAAAATCATTACAGCAGTGGAACTGATTAGACTCAAACTGAATCTGTATCTGCTCACTCACTAAGTACATAAACATCTGTCTGTTTGGCGAGTATGGGAGCGGATCCATCTCTATTTAAAGATTCATTTGAACTATAATTACCTATCAATAAAATGCAACATTCATTCCCTTTTCCTTTTCATTCACTCACACTCTCATACAAATTGGAAAGATAATATGTAAGACAAAGTATATAAAATCATAATTAATGATGACTTATCGATCTGGTTCAACAACCTCCGAGTCCTCATCTATTTATAAAAAAAAAAAATAATTAAACATAATATTAACCTGTCGTTCGTCACAAAATAGGGAAATTAAAATTGAACATTAATCATGAAGCGATTTTATTTAGCTAATGTCTTTTTTAATATTAATATCGTTAATAATTTGGTTTGATATCTTTAATGTAGTCTGTTATAAAGTTGATATTCACAGGAAATAATCTACGTCACCAATTTATGCCCTGTAACCTTTAAAGCAATGAAAGGTCAAAGAATTTAGGATAGAAATATAAAGACAATACCAACTAAGCAACACAGGTTTTCCCATAGGGCCATCTTTTTAATCAAAACATAGCATTACCGATACTTTTAGAGTTATTTTCCTTGACAGATACTCTAAATATTAAGGAATACATATCTAGGTTTTATTTTTTATCCTCTATAATGCCTGCAACATGCAGACATTTATTTCTTATCTTCCGAAAAATTTATTTTCGGTTGGGGAACATATTGGTTTTTTCCCCCCAAAACTTGATTTTTTTCAAGAAATATAATACATTGAAATTGTATAAGGTAATCACTTACAAAATATTTGTGAATAATACTTATTGCTTATATGATTTTAATAAAAATGAATTTATAATTACTTGTTTATTAATCAGCTCAGCAAGGAAACATTCGTTGTATCATTATTGGTAATAGCACACGGCGCAAGGACAATCAACAGGAAATTAAACAACTATTATAATTGAAAAACCTCTGTGGTGTAAACATTTTTTCTCCGTGGAGGCCTTGCCTTGCTAGTGACCTTAATTAAAGCTTTATTCGCACTGAAGACTTACAGCTTCAGTAGATTTGTCTGTTTACGTATAGCCAGATAATGTTACCAGTGAATGCAACTCCCCGTCTATTATTGAATTTTCAATACGAGATTTTTTCGGTCTTTAAACAGGAGAGTAATAGACCCAATTGGTTTTCTTGACAGAAGTTTAGGTTTTACGTGTTAGGAGTTCATTCTGGCACACTAATGAGAACTTCAGACTTATTTTAATCTCTTTATAATCTACTGTATCAACAATTAATGTGTTAACCAAACTGGAATTATTTCATTCAAACTCTGTAACATTAAAAGATAATGGTGGTAACATCCCTTAACATATACATCGTAAAGAGATTCATCATTAAGGAGTTCCAAATTTGACTTGCGATCTACTATGGCTACGTAAAAATGCGAAAATTACCGATGCCGGGTGTCCGGGCAGCGCTCTCGCTTCTCACCGCTACGACCTAAGTTCGATCCCCGTGATTGGCAATGGTTGAAAGTGAGAGAGTATGGTGGTCATCCGCTGGACACGTGAGTTTTTCCGGTTTCCTCACACACAATGACCCCCTTTCGCCAATATCTTGCATCAAAGGATCCCATTGGAAATCAAATTTCGAGATTTCATGGGTTATCGTTGGTACTGTATGTACGTATATTTGTATGTATATTGTATATACCGAATAAACGTTCATTTATTTCATGTATGCGTTGAATTTTCTGTTCGAGTGACGCTTTACTACTGCTCGTTTGAATGAATTTTGAGACAATTAACTCCGACCGATATCCTTAATTTCAATATAACCTCCGCCAATATCGCTGTTTGTAGTCTTACCCAGTTGATAATGCTATTCTATATCTATACTCAGCCCATATCCTCACTCTCTATCTAATTTCGACCGATATTCTAACTCTCGGTCCTTTGACCCATGTCAGTATCGTTAATTTCGTAAAAAAACCAGGTTGATATCGCTACTCTTTGTCTAATCCCAGACAATATCGCTACTCTCGATCTAACCTCGGCCGATATCTCTACTCCTAGCTTGGTTCAACCCCAGTAGATATCCATATTCTCGGTCTACTTCCGTTAAATATCGCTACTATCGTTTGGTTTTTTTTCAAACCCCGGTCGATATCACTATACTTATCGGTCTAACCTCGGCCGACATCGTTACTGGCCGATATCTCTACTCCTAGCTTGGTTCAACCCCAGTAGATATCCATATTTTCGGTCTACTTCCGTTAAATATCGCTACTATCGTTTGGTTTTTTTTCAAACCCCGGTCGATATCACCATACTTATCGGTCTAACCTCGGCCGACATCGTTACTGGCCGATATCGCTACTCTTCGTTTAACCTCGACCAATATTGATACTAACTATCTAACTTACGTTGGTATCGCTATAGTTACTATCTGTCTAACCTCGGGCGATATCGATACACTACGTCTAACCTCGGCAGATAGCAGTAATTGGCCAATATCGCTTCTATCGGTCGAACCCCGACTAGGATACGGTAAGCGATTGCTTGCGCTTTTGGATGCGAACATTTATTTTTAGCTTTAGTGCACAGACTCGATTTCACGATAGGGAATTTTGGGAGTGCTGACAAGAAATATTGTATCCATTAGAATCTGTAGCAGGGACACGTGATTTAAAAAATACCACCTCGTGTATCTCAAGTACCAGGATATTGCTCTAAAACAATGCTATATGAGAAAAAAAAAATGAAATCCAAATATTTGCTGCAATTGAATTTTTTTTAAAACACACACACAGATATATATATATATATATATATATATATATATATATATATATATAATGATCATAGTATGAAACCATATATTTTTTTAAAATAAACCTTTCATATTTGGATGTCTGTTCTGCTACGAGACGATGACAACAGTGGTAGTTTTCCAATACGCTTGTATGCGTCTATGCCACGCATTCTTTGCCGCAAGTGTAATCATATTACTCTCTGCAATTTGGCGCAAAAATATGACAGAATCGGACTTGAATTAAATCTTAAATATCTAGAGCCTAACAAATATATAGCACATGTCTGATACGATAACATCTTGTCCACAGAACGGGGAATAGAGTATTCTCCAGCTACTACCATTTCAATGCAGAGGAAAATCTTAATTAGCCCTTAAAAACATCAAACTCACCGCCTCGTTGGATTTTACCCTGGACACGTAAGTTAGCGGAAATTTCTGGGGACTGCTTGGGCCGTTAAGGATATCGGTTACTCTATCTTCCTTCTATCAAAATAAAAATGTTTTGACTCTTGGTTATAAAAACCGCATGTTTTTCGATTGAGATTCGAGTAGCAGGGGACAGTTTGGCACTATAGGCCAAGTCAACTTTCTTAGAAATGGAAATACTCCATATTCGAAGTGATATTACATATGTGAAAATGTGTAAAATAATTTTCGGATACATGTCAAATGTAGCGGAGTGCTTATTGTAAAAACTTGATATGCAACATGCAGTTGTCACCATGATGATGGGTGCAATTACGAAACTAAGCCACGTGGTCAGTTGATGAAGAAATTCAGATGAAAACGTACATGGTCCAGGAAAAGGTCTGTAGCTGAGAGGGAAGGTGGATGACCCAATATGAAAGGTAGATTTTTAAGAAGGGCAGACAGAGTTCTTGATTGTACACAGTGTCTAAATCCCCTCGCACGGTACTCTGATGGGGTTTGGGTGGTGCAGATATAGCCCAAATGAGAGAAAATCAAAGTGAGAAAGGGGCACCTGTTCGGAGCCTATTTTGTGCACCTGCACCGGTATCTATGGATTACAATAATTGTAATTTAATGTCATATATCATTAACTACACCTATGTGAAATACAAATATTGACATAAAGGGAAAATATGATTTTTCATTAATATTTCATAACCTGACTTTGGTGTATACCCCCCTGCCTACATGTTTCAGAACCAAAATAATAATAAATAAATAAATAAATAAATAAATAATAAAAAAAACTTGTCCCCTGCCACCTTAACAATATAAAATTTTTAGACAAGTCGGAACCTTTGCACATCATCGATAAAGTCCGAGGACGATAGTTTAATTTCATGGTAAATTTCTTGGGAGTTTTTTTTTTAAACCTTCTTTCATATGCTAAAGCCTTTTTAATTTTAATTTTCCACGTTTAATGTTTAAAATGCGTAATTAAGGTATTTCTACTTTGAATGTCATTTGGCGAGTTACATGAGAGATACAGAGCTCACTAAGGCTGTCACGTTTACAAAATTTTGTAAACGTTTAAACGAAGCATTGTAAACGAAACATTACCGTTTAAACGAAGTGTTGTATAATTTAATAAAATAAAATACGCACAGAATTTTAAGACCCATTAATGACCATTATGTTTGTGTTTCAGTTTTCATCGTTCTATGAACGATGCAGAGATTGTCACCGGACGTTCCGGAGTATAAATATACGACAGAATAAAATACACGAACATAAATATCCGGATAGCATTTAAATTGAATTCAATTTTATTTACACTGTACAACATTTGCACAATACAGATCACAAATTCACAATAAACTTCATTTTTCAAATTTTCATTTCAGTGATTTCACATTAGATTGTCCAGAGAGGGCAGAGCTGGTGCCGCGGCTTCTTCCGTCGGTTCGGTTTTAACATGGACTTCACGTGCAGCTGGTGCAGCGCAATTCACTTTATGTTTTAATCTTTTGTTCAAAAAGATCAGTTTGTCCACGTTCTCAGCGTCAAGGGAGGAGCGCAGTTTTGTAACAGTTCCACCCGCTGTGGAAAAGACGCGCTCAGAGGCAACGGACGTGCTAATTTTGCTAATTTTGGAAAATTAATACGACTGGTTTTCCACCAAGTGAATGGGTTGGTATTTGTCGGCGCACTTTTTTCAGATAGATATAATTCGATCTCTTCATCTGAAGTGGAAGGGGTAATTATTTTGCAATCTCCGGTGTCAAAATATATCATCCTGAGAAAGTTTACTTCTCTTGCATTCGGGCTCATTCTCGTCTTCCTTGATGTCTGCTTCTTGTGTTTTGTTTTCGTTATTAACACTACATGCATCAATTTTCTGTCCATCGTCTTTTTGTTTTAAGATTTTATTTATCGTATCTCGAACAACATTGCGTTGCTCGTCATTGAGGAACGGAAGCGAACGGTAACGCGGATCCAAGAATGTGCAGAGCATTGGAATACTCCGACACATTTCTGGTTTGTCCATATTGAACCTTTTGCGCAAATCGGTTTGCACCTTCTGTTTGAATGTTGCGACTGCCTGTTTGAAAGCAATCAACAATTTTATGACATATTGAATCTCATCCATTCACTTAATTTCATTCAGCAACTTTCTTCAATGAAAAAAAAAAGACACATGCCAAAGATGCCATGCAAGTGACACGTAAATATTCATACAGATTTTAAATTTGAACGTTTTTCCAGATTTGTATCCATACAGTTAGATATCTCATTAGGAATTTTCTGGAAGGGGGGGGGGGGGGGCTATAATTGCCGTCAAAACCGTTAATAAATGTTTATTAAAAACAATAAAGCACATTTTGCAAGATGATCAAAGGGCAGCACAGTAATGCAATGCAAGCCAGAAACATATAGTAAGAGATTCTGAGACCCTTTCAGTTTATTAATTAAATATGACGGGAAAAAATTGTTCACCGTTCCTATAGACTATAGTCAAACTTTCATAAATTCAGTACTTCCCCTCGCAATTTGTTTAATAAGTTTATTCACTTGAAATAATTATTCAAATAATTTAGATTGTAATTTGAACCCTGCAAGATTTGTGCCACATATATAAGAAATCGTTTAAACGTTTAGGGATTTTGTCAACGTTTACAGCCCAAACACGAAACGTTACCGGTTACACGTGTACACGTGACAGCCTTAGAGCTCACAATTCTTTGTTATGTAAACAAGACTCGTGTCATGTTTTTCATTGGTTAAATATACTAGTAAAAGTTTCTTGTAAAGCATATCTTATTTTTTAATTTACAAGTTAATTGTGAACACATTTAAACAGTCTTTGTCACATCTCATTTTGTTTTAAACATGATATTTTCTATTAAGCAATCTATATGTAAACAAAAACATGACATAAGCATTGTTTACATAACAGACCATTGTGAATGCTGCATCTCACTTCCAACTCAACAACTTATATTCAAATTTTGATTGATCATTAGAAATACCTTAGTTAAGCATTGTAAGCATTAAAAATGGGGGGGGGGGGGGGGAAGTAATAAATAAATAAAATTTGAAAAATTTCAGCTCAAATTGTGCTCATGCCACTTTAAGGAATATTTACAATGATGTTAATCAGGTCTGACGTTGACTAAGCGTGTTGTTAGTGCCTTTGGCTATGAAGTGGAGTGCTGATATATATCTGCACTAAAAACAGGAAAATCCCTACCTATCAATAATATTTTGCACAGACGTACACCAGCTCCCATTTCGCCAAATTTAAATACGTTGAAATAAGGACATATACAGTATGCTATATATTATTTTTTTGTGTTTTAATAACATCTGTGTACTAGTTATACCAGCACTTTCTAAAGAAAGTTTTTACCCTGGTCCGTCCATTTGTCACACTTCATTCTTCCTCAAACTATTCTTTTATTATTAACCAATGAACCTTTTGGAATATGATACGTAATGTCCTGTAGATGTGGAATAAGGTTTTGAAATTTTCAATTTTACCCTTGGCGTAAAATGGAAGTAAAAATAAACGATTGATTGATTGTTTGTTTGTTTAACGTCCCGTCGAGAATTTTCACTCATATCGAGACGTCACCAGCTGTAGGTGAAGTACCACAAAATTAGACCTATGCTTAGCGCTCAGGGCCGTAGTAGTGAGGGTTCTTTAACCTGCCAACTCCTACCGTGACACGAGACCTCCGTTTTTAAGGTCATATCCGAAAGACCCGTGATTCTCACTTTTAAATGCCGAGCGTTTGGCGAAGGAGCAATCACTACCTATTTTTCGTCTTAGGTTTGACGTGGCCATGGCACGAGCGGGGCTCGAACTCACGACCTCCCGGTTACGAAGCGAACGCTCTAACCACTGAGCTACCGCGTCCATTAAAAAAAAAAAAAGAAAAAAAAAAAAGAAAAAAGTTTTCTAAAAAGAAAACTGGAAAACTTTCTCACATATATCGGCACGAGGAAGAATTGAACCCGCGCCGACTAAAGTCGAGATGCACATGTGATTTTGAGTGTGATGCTCTAACCACTTTGACATGGAGGTCCTAATCATCTTTTGAAATATGATTGGTGGCGTTATGTACATGTGCAATAAGGTTGGAAAATTTTCATTTTCACCATGGGGTCCAAATGGGGGTCGAAAAACGAGGGTTTTTTTTAAAATAGAAAAACCTCTTGTTCCCAGTAGAACTCTCCCTCTATTTTTCGCAGTAGCCAAATCATATTTTGGAAGGCAATTGACAGTGCCCTATAGATGTGCAATAATGTTCAGAATTTTCCTTTTTACCCTGGGGAATAATTGAGGTGGGGGGGGGGGGAGGGTTAAGTGTGAAAAACAACGTTTTTCTATAGATAAACCTGGTTCCCAGCACTCTCATACATTATATGCAGTAACCAAATCATCCTCTGGGAGATGATTGGTGGTGTCCATTAGATGAGCAATAGATTTTCGGAATTTTCTTTTTCACCTTGAGGGGCAAATGGGGTGGAAAAACGAACAAAAACCTGGTGCTCAGTGCATTTTGCCATGTGTAACAAGAATAGACTTGCTTTAAGGTTGGAATCGCAACCATTTTAAAGATATTTGAACAATAACAAAATTTGGAGTTGGGATGACCCCGGGACATTCGCTCATCAGAACACCTTGATACATGTATGTGCAGCAGGAATATATATGGTTTAGGGCTCAGAACCTCAATTATTTTTTTTTTATTTCAACTATTATGAAATAGGGTTTGGGATGACCTAGAGCACTTTCCCAATGCATCTTGACATTTGCAGCAAGAATGTATGTAGTATAGGGTATGCTATATAGTAACTGTTGTGGCTTCTTTGCTAGTTACAAAAGTCGATGGCGAGTATATTTAAAGACAAACGCTTGCGTGCTTGTATAACGGTCTTAATGACAGCAAATAACATTTATTAAAAAAAAAGAAGATTATGTATGTTATTATCAAATACTACATCTAGTGTGTCTGAACATACATATGAATGGCCGCCCGCGTGTCGCAGTGGTTAGGGCGTCGGGCTCAAAGATCTGATGATCCTTGAGTCGGGGGTTCGAATCCCACTGTGGGACGTGGGTGCCGGTCTTTAGGATGAGACCGTATAAACCGAGGTCCCGTGTCGCAGTAGGTGTGGCACGATAAAGATCTCTCCCTGCTCAAAGGCCCTGAGTGCCGAGCATAGGCCTAAATTTGCAGCCCTGTCACCGGTAATGGTGACAGCCGCCGGATAGCTGAAAAATTGCTCAGGCGGCTATAAACAAACAAACAAACAAACAAATACATATGAATGTGTTTCTATGAAGGGCTGCAATGTTAACTTCTCCCTGTGCTACAGGTAACTGTGTCATCTTGGGCAAATAAGAATTGTTACTTTTATGAATTTATTTTTATTATTGATACCATCATGATGTAGATTTCTGGACATCCATCCTCGGAAGGCTTTGTATATACTGAGTTATTTTTTTAAATGTTCCGGAAATTGGAGGGGTTTAGGTTCACAGGTTGAAATGTAAATGCAAGCAGGACCCTTTTGAAACAAATTAGTAAAAGGTTTGAGGATTTCAAATGTCAAAATAGAATAGTGTGTGCGTTATAGTGACCCGCGGGAAGATAGGAATGTCTGATTTCTGCGTTAAAGCTAAACTGCAATTTTACGATTACAAGAAAAACGAGATTGAATACAAGATTTGCTATCGATATTATTTTCAGAAAATAAATCACATCTCTAAATAAGTCAGAGAGAGAGAGAGAGAGAGAGAGAGAGAGAGAGAGAGAGAGAGAGAGAGAGAGAGAGATAATCATGCAGCTAGAGGAATTTGATCTTTGTCTGGGGGTTTTCAAGTGTTGATATGCACAACATTAATTATCTTAATTAAGTCAATAAAACTATTTTTTTTCTCTTGAAATTTTTCTAGCACACTACACCCTTAGCTGATCAAAGTATAATTCTGTCATAACGTGAGTCTGACCACCAGCACGTTTTCCAGATATTAAACTAGTTTTTACCTATTGCATTAGATTTCCACCCTGATTAATATCAGCCGTATATTTCATAAATGACTGATAGGAAATGGAAGTTTTTACGTAAGTTTAACAGGAAGAAATTATGCCGAATTTATACTTCAAATATGACACGAAAATTTGAAGAATTAATCATATTTTTTTTTAAAACATCCATTAATCACAAAGAACTGACATTTTTTCTGAATTGTAATAAAAAAATTAATAAGTCACTTTCCTATAATAAAGTTTATCTTCACATTACGTCATAGGATTGATTTGTGTCAACGTACTCAATTAATTTCAAAATTTATTATCTCCAGCCGATATCTCCCTGCAACTCAGTGCTGACACGCAGAGGAAAGGAAGTGATAACCAGGCCGCGCCGTCTTTTGATATCACACGTAAGATTGATGTTAACCACGAATTATGATAAATTCAATTACCCGATACCTAGACTTGTCCCGATATCTTTATGCACGGCTTGTATTTCTTCCTGCTAATTGTCAAATCACGCATGCCCAATTTTTGAAAATTCGAAATATTTTCTACTTTGAAAGTTTTATGAGAAGAAAGTACGGAGCGTTTGTTATCAACACGAGACGTATGAGGACTTGAACTGTCTGTTTTAATAATTTTAGATATAAAGTGGAAAAAAAATATATATAATGCGGCGGATTTTTGTTTTTTGATGTAATTTTTTTAACTTCAAAATATATTTTTCAGATTCTAGCGTGACTGTCATGGACTTTGTTTTATTGTTTAGTCTGCTGCACAAAGTAGACGTAGTCTAGTGTAATTACACGCTCGTCTAAGACGGGGCGTATTACGTTATGGCGATCGTGTCCGTCCGTCTGTCCGTCATAACCTAAATGCTATGAAACCTATCATCACCAAACTTCGCCAGCTGATGCATCCTGGGTAGTGGATACATGTAGGTCGCACTTCAAAGTTAGGTCACTGTGACATGTGATAATATGGCAAAATCCTGTCTGACTTGCAACTGGACAATTATTTGGTCTAGAATCATCAAACTTGGTCAGTTAATGGATATTGGGTAGGATGTGGGTCGCAATTTAAATCAAAATCCCTGTGACCTAGAATTAGGATGATTTGGCCATATATGGCGTAACCTTTTTTGGGCTCATATTGATTTGAATCTTATAATAAACAAACTTTGTCAATTTGTGCATCTATAGAGAAATGTAAATAGCAACTTAAAATCGGGTCATAAAATGTAACTACATAATAATTAATATGAATAAGTTTTTTTTTATCATTAATGATATTACTATATGTAGTACTATACTACAAAATTTTCAAAGATTTAACATGCACTTCACACACCGATCGAGAATTGTCTCATGGGAATAATGATTTAAGTCATGGTGTTTCCTGGAGTTCAGTTGGACATGCGAAGATAAACTTGATTACAGTCATATCCTGTCTGTCCGTTTAAGATTCCGTTTGTCCCTTGGAGTAATGATTTAGACCATGGTGTATCAAAGAGTTCATCTGGACTTGCAACAGTCATTTTGATAAGAGCCAAATTACATCTGTCCAGTTAAAGATTAATTACTAAGAAAGCTGTGGAAATAATTTGTCTCTCCTATAGTTATGGGGCATTTCTCTGCTAGTAATTATAACATATGAACATATGAAAGAAATATAAATATAATTTAATAAGATGAAACATGTTTTGAAATATAGTTATTTGAACAATTGAAAATGTATGTTGTAAAAGTCAATTTAAGTACCAAGGTTAACTTGATTTTGCCTCATACACACTCATATTTTTATGATTATGATAAATAAGCATTTGACCTGCGCATCATGTGCCATGGCAATGAACTTTACTAATTAGTCTACATAGAGTAGACGAATATATAGTATAATTTTACTGATTAGTTTGCATAAAGTTGACCAATTCTAGTGTAGTTTTGTTTTCGCTGTAACAAGAAATATCATTTCTGTATACTTGCTGAATAAAATTTTTACAAAAATGCATCAAAGATAAATGAAAAGGTCAAGATAACGAACAGTGATCAATCTCATAGCTCCTTTAGATAAGGAATATAAAATAACACACGGGCCCCTAGGTATACCAGAGGTGCCTAGGAGGAGTAAGCATCCCTCTGTCGACCGCTCACACCCGCCGTGAGCCCTTCATCCCGGTCAGGTAAACGAAGCAAACCGTAGTCAGAATCAGTGTGCCAAGAACGGCCTAACAATTGGCATGAAACACATCAGACAGCATTTGACCCTATGACAGGTTGTATTGGCAAACTAGATCATTATAACGACCATAAAATAACAGCAAATATCTTCAAAGAAATCTCGGTGGTACGGTATAACATTAATATGCATATATAATATTTGTACCATTACAAACTACAGTACATTGTGAACCATGTATGGATATTATTATCAAGGTATCTCTTTTATTATTATTATTATTATTTAGACTGTATGTACTTCGCCTCAATCATTTTCATCTCAGCCCATGTCAAATAAAAACTCGGTAAACTAAAGCAAGAAACATTTAATATTCAATTTCCTGATAGTTTTTTTTCCCTGTACGAATAACGTAGTATTTGTCAAATAAAAAACTTTGTAAACTAAAGCAAGAAATTTTTTCCTGTACGAATAATGTAGTATTTGTGGATTAAACAGCTACATAGACTGGCAAACACTGACGAGGAGACGGATGTGTCCTGTAGGGTCAGACTTGGTCCATTATCTCTTTATTAGTACGCGTGACTTTCCGTTCCACCATGACCAAAACCTGAAAAGTGGGTGCTTTGCGTTACCATTAATTAAATCTAGCCAGGCAATATAAACTTTCTTTGTATTTCTACAAATTTGTCTGTAGTAAAATTAAACATTTCTGTATAACTCTTTCATTTTACATACATCTCATATACTTTTTATCTGAATTTGCATACAGAAAAAAAAAAATAAACCGAAATATTCTTGTGAAAAAAAAAACCAAAAAAAAAAAACCCCTGCGCTACCTTTCGGTCCAAATAAAGCGGCATAACACGGTTTATGGCAGTATGGTTTTCCGTCTTTCTGTAATAAAATGAAGAAAAAAAAATTATTGCAAGAAATAATATTTAATATGCATATCTTTATCATGACTGAGTTTTGAAAAATATCTGTCGAAAATTCCACATTTCCTCTTGATTTTTATACCTCTATTAAGACAGAATACTTGAAATCACACATTCAATAATATTTATAAGCAGATTTTTATTGAATGACATTATCAGTTAAAAAAAAAAATCTCTATACATTCAAGCATATTTGAGGTACAATGTGTGTATTGCGTAAATTGTAATTAGTATATCAATCACTTGACAATTGTTGACGCAGAGTGATTGCAGTTATGTCCTGTTTGAATTAAACGGTCTCCTGTTCTCTGAGTCACCGACATTTTCAGGATTTCCCCTTTATTCAACAATGTCCAGACTATCCCAGCACATTCTACAATACGACACAAAGGCAGCTCCGCACACCTGCGGGCAAACACTACCACGTGTGGGGGGTTTCCTCGACCAAATATGATACAATTTGGACACGTTTGTAATAATAACATCAGTTTATTCTTTTTACCTCAGCATGGCTGCCTGAAGACAACGTTTTGCCACATTTTGCACACTTCAGACACCCTCGATGCCAGTCCTTTCCAATGGAGCTGACTTTCTCGGCTTTAAAAGAAAATAAAAACAAAAATTATAAAGTACACGAAAATGAAAACCTTTGAACCGTAGAAACTGTTTTCAACCGCCACAAGAACTATTTATTATTTTGAACCAAAAATTTATCTGACATCGTCTTAAATGACATCTTCACCAGTGTTCATTTCCTCTTTCCCGCGGTTTCCCTTCGACTTATTTCGGTTTTTGTAAATACTTCATTAAAATAGCATGTTGTCAGTGGGAAAATTACGCATTGAGATAAAGTGATTATCTTAGTATACTGCGTTTTTAGAGAAGTAGTCATATTTAATTCCTTGATAACTCAGTAATTCCGGACTGTCCTCTTAGCGTTATCAGCGTGATGTGTAACATTTTAATTCCTTTATCACTGGGCGGTTCTCGTATTATCGCCCCTTGATATAAATTTTATTAATTTATGTCATTTATGACCTGCCACATGTAACCTACGATTTAAACACTGCGATGAAGTCCATAAAACAAAGATTTAAATATGTTATCTTCTTCTAGTTTTTATTCTTCTCTGTCCAACCTGAGTATAAATCTAGAGGTGGATCCAGACTTCTGAAAATGGGCGATTGAAGAAAAAAAAGAAGACAAATTAGAATGGTCCCAAATCGCCTTAGAAATCCATAATTTCTAAATGTTGGTCTATCAGAAGTGCCAAGACAATTGTCTGTTTCAAAACAATAGTTCAAGGGGCAAATAATAGTTAATCAAAAGCTTTCAATTTCTATAATACAAGTATTGATACAACTATCGTTTTTGAAATAGGAAAAGGGGGAAGGTTAAAGGGGAAACGGCAAATTAGTGCGATTCCAAAATTGCTTTTGAAGCTTAATTTTACAATTTGGATTTATTGCGGGTGCCACGACAGTTAAGTTAAATCCATCATATTTTGTCCTGCATATTTTCATACACGTATGAACAAAAATTCATATAAAAATTTTACGGATTTTTTAAGCCTCAATAAATTAATTTCAGAATCAAAGCAAACAGATGGATAATCCCGCCGAGTTTTTCGTACTGACGCAATGCGCATGTCATTAATCACACCGTTATCATCGTTGATATGGTGTGCATTCTACTTGTCGTCTGAATCGCATAAAAAGAGAAATAAACGATTTTAAAAGCATGCATGCGCAGTGATAAATGATTGAAGTGACTGCACAGGTCAGCGACGATTTACAGCCAGATTATATTAAAATAAACAGCAATTCTCCCACACACAAACTACAAAGATGAAGACGATATGGATCAACTCAATGGCCAGGGCAAATGCTGAAAATTAAGTCTGATAGTTTAACGGAAAGACACCGACCTGCAGGAGACACTGACGAACTACATTTTATATGTAAATACCAGGACAGATATAAAATCGGGAGGTGGAGTTTTTTGTCTTGTTGTTTCTATTACAATGTATACAGAGCCAAAGGCGAAAAAAGTAATTTCTGTAGGCCAAGTTAATCATTATGATAGTACTATAAATTCTCTTTTTATTTTCGCTCATCGGGTATTACGGTATACTTAAACATTCCGCACAGGTCACGCGGAACTTCGATATCTGTCATAAGCTCTCGGAAAGACTGTTAATAGTTCATTTTAAAAAGTGAACTGTGGAATTCTCGCTCAATTACAATATGTGCATGCATGGAAGTTTTCAAAGCCTGAGTGGCTTGAACTTCATTTGGACCCTTGAAAATTTGTGCAATATTATTTTAAATCTATTAAAATATAAAGGCTTCCTTTAAATGCTACACTAAAGTTTCCGGTTGTCTGATTCATAAAAATCTTTTCAAATACACGTAATGATCTACTTAAAAGTTAATTATAGAACTTCACTGTTGAGAAATCACTAGATGCATGATCCGTGCAAATGTTTCCCCTCGATTGATTATTGATCACTTTATACTAATATACATATTATGCTTACGACCACCGCGTACACTGAGATATGACTCATTGAACAAATAAATCTACGCGATTCAGAACACGGGAAACGCCCATCCTTGCAATATTTCACAGAATCTTCACCAAGTACATCTTCATATTTAATAAAGATACGATATCTTATCGAGGTTTAAAAATAAATTATCAGCTTTACAAAACACTTGCATTCTGTTGTACAAATGCTATTTACATTTCATTCATCTTGTATACTCACGAACCCGATAAAGCTTACTACGATGTAACGCTTAATACATGTAAGTATGGAATGTCAACTTCCTTATATGGACAACGCCAACACATAAAATCAATTGTCATTAATAAGACAACAAATTCGTTGCAATAAAAATGTAATAATTAAACATACCGAAATACACTTCTTTGTTACAAGTAGGACACTTTGGCATGGTTGCTTCGTAAACAAGATACCACCGCAATCTGTTTGGGCTGCGACAGTCAACTGAAAAGTGCTTAAAATTACGGAACACGCAAACCATCATAAATTTATAAATAACTTATCTAATAACTGCAGGATAATTTTTTCCACATCAGATTAGTTGTATTACTCAAAATTATGTACGAACATTCCGGAAAGAAAGAAATATTCTTTAAGGAGGAATGCTACACCGGAGAAATTTTACATTCATGAGAAGAGGAGTATATGTACAACAATATAAGACTTAATGACAATTTAACTGTTGAAGTGAACTAGCCTTCGTGCAGCTGGGTCCAGTGCTGCAGTCCTCATAGCCAAGTGCATATACAAAAGTACATTTTGTCTTCTAAACTTGCGACAATACACTAATATTAACGTTTTATTGACAATTTTGGCACCTTTCTGGTAATATGGTCAGGAATCTTGGACCCCAGATAGCATAGTACTACGAGCGACCAGCTCTTTTGTTAAATTCGCGAATTGGGTTGACGAAAATAAAATGCACGTTCTCTTTATACAACACTGATGTCCATCTCAAGGAATGGATACGACAGGTGTAGGATAATTATTGTTGTGTCTGAAGTATATGCAAGATGATGAAGTTTACACCTGCTGACAAGAGGACTGTAGTAGAACAGCTGTTTCAAGTTCAAGTGAATAGGCTTTCGAAATTTGGGGAAGGGGAAAATATCAATACCATAAATTTATTTTTCTGTATATATACATTTGTTTTGTTTTATTTGTTTGTTTTACGTCCCGTTGAGATTTTTCCCCTCATATCGAGACGACACCAGCTGTAGGTGAAGTGCCACAAATTTAGACCGATACTTGGTGCTCAGGGCATTTACTGTGAGGGTTCTACATCGTGCTAACCTCTGCCGCAACTTCCTTTATTAAGGTCCTACCCGGGGAAAAAAAACCGCGCGATTCTCACCTTTTAAATGCCGAGCATTTGGCGAAGAAACAATCACTTTCTATTTTTACGTCTTACGTTTGACGTGACCATGCTCCGATCACCGCACGAAATGCTTTGATAAACTGAGCTAACGAGACAGCTGATAAAATTCAAAAGGTCAAAGAATACATTTATGGTGTTATATTTTACCATAACAACGAACTCCCATTTTAAATTGTCACGATGTGTTATTTTTCCTGACTTTTAAGTGCACCCTGCACGTTTTGCTATCTTGTATGTAAAAGCCTCCATACTTTTCATAATAATTCAATACCTTTGCACACGACACTTTCACGACGCGCCCTGTGTATATATACATAATGAAATTCCTCAGGTTCCCAAGGTGAGAAAATTCACCTTTATTACAGCCAGTATGATACACATGAAAGCAGGATATCGAACCTGATTCTTTTTAAAGATGTTTTTAAAAGCTGACACAAAATCATTCAAGTAGCGTTTGTTGTCAAAGCGATATCAGAAGTTTAAAATATCCAGTCCTCTTCACCTACAACTGTGATGTAATATCATTCTTACTGATATCATAACTCAGATATTGCACCTTTATTGAAAAAAAAATCATATAGAAGCATTTTTCCCTATATATAACAATACTCGTTTTGATAACTTACGCGTTTTCTTTTACATATATATATATATATATATATATATATATATATATATATATATATATATAAACCTGTTTTGAAGTTTAGCTATTTTATGGTCTGTTACATTTGATAACGACTTAAAATATGTGTTCAGTGTCAATGAGCTATACAAAATAAAAAAAAAAAAAAATACACAAATAATACCTGCGATTATATTTGAACTATCAACCTGACAGGAGTAAATTTAGTGACCCCCCCCCCCCCCCCCCCCCCCCAGATTCATTCTCAGAGCATAACAAGAGACGTGTTAAGGCACCCAGGGTGCCCATGTTGCATTCGTCATCCTACTACACATGTGCATCTAACGATCTTGCATTGTTAATGCCATATAGACAACTATTTTTTCTCCATCGTTTTCAACAGTAGCCTGAAGTCAGAACATGGATGATTGTAAGCTGTAATCAGTGGCTTAGCTGCCATTAGCCACTTAAGACACGTGTCTACACATAATTTCTGCAACAACAAAATTAATATGTTAAAATACCAGATTTTCGCTTAGCCATATGTGCCTAGAATTTGTTCCCAAGTGATCTCAAAAACTCGATATCTGTTCTCTGTCGGGGGCTTCGGCCCCCTGAATCCCCCACCAGGGCGCTGCCCTGGACCCCCTGGGGGCAGCCCCCAGACCCCTTGCCTTAATTGATGCCTATACTTCCTCAAGGTCGTAGCCACGCCACTGGTAGTGCATCTTACCAATGGAAGAGGAATAGAGAGGCTAAACCATTTGTGCTTTATAAAATGTATACTTGATAAAATATTGTTTCAATTTAATTTTACTAGTTTGTATTTGTCTACTACCGAACTTTGTGATACAGAAAACAATTATTATAGTCTTGGGTAATTCATAAGTTTAAAGACTCCCACTGAGTCTTTTAGAATAAGACATCGTCATTTATCAAAGGCAAGCTAACTTTTAATCAAATATCAGTCTTTCCCTCTGCATCCGTTTAATTCAAAATGGCAACAACAATTCTGACTACTTGCATAGCAGAATGATTTTCATGTAAATATTTAATTTTTACTGATCTATTAATCTGTAAAACGTAAAAGATGATTACAAAATCATTGTTCGCGCACATTTGACCCCTTGTTTGGCAGCCCTTAGTGAAGCTAGTAATATTCGGAACCAGACAAAGAAAAACCGGACGAATAAATTATAAGAACATTACCACTTCTACCTCAGTTGAATTAAACATTATTGAATAAATTATTGAAAACCCTGTACCCAATGGTTATCTATTGTTGATGTTTTCTCCTCATTTTCAGGAAGAAGAACTGATGCAAAAATCCAAACTTCAAAGATTTGCTAGTGGAAACCCGCCACACTCCGTGTTCCTTGCTTTCACTACAGAGAGAGATAAGATACTAGACTGTGTACTTTTATAGAGCATGCAAAGTATATATACTTACCACAAATTACTTAAATGTATATTTTGCTTTAGATGATGATTGATTTTAGAGATGAGAGTGGCGCGAGATGACGTTCATCAATAATTCACACAACAACTTTTTAAGACAACGAAAGCCTTCCACCTAGTACATTGAAGCCATTCTTTAATTGTTTTCCCCTATAATTAAACATAACGTTCATACCAAATTTACACATTAACGTGTTCTAAACAATCAAGATTACGAAATAACTGAACTGTATAGATATTTGACCTTTCACATCCATGCATTTAATCCTGTACAGGAAGCGAAACATGTCTCGTTTGTTGACCTCCAGGCTTGTCCGTGCTGCTACAGCCTACTATAACAAGATACTGGCTCGGCTGAGAATTGCATGTAATCACGTTTAGGAATTTACTCCCCCTACCTCGCGAGTTTTCGGGTTAGAATAGGTCTCCTGTACCCCTTGCTTGTCGGAAGAGGCGATTAAACGGGGCGGTCTTACGGCTGAGACCGAAAACCGAGGGAAGAAATAAAGCTTGCATGTATTTTTTTATCATTTCATTTGAGACAGTATTTTATTATGTATATAAAGCAAATGGATTAGATAGAGAGACGGATGTAGGTTTAACAAGTCATTTGATGATTAAAACACAAACATACAAAAAAAACAAAAACTACAACAAAACAAACCAAAACTAAACAAAAAACCAAACCAAATTAAACAAAAGTTACCCCAAACAATCAAACCAAACAAACAAACACCCCCCCCCCCCCCCCCAGATTCTTCATTATTGATGACATTTTATAGAAGCATGCATACACTTTAAGGTAGTGTGTATTTCATTTAACATTTAAATATCTCATATAAACCATCAAACAGAATTTATCAAACTCTATAAAACGTCATTGCATTAGTTGAGTTGATAAGTTTGATTAATAAGTAATCTTATGTCTTTGATATCTTCACACGTGCTCATGCTTCTTTACCATTCTAACCGCTTTCCATTCTGCTTAAAGAGGCACTATAGCTCATTGCCCACATTTTAATCACGTGGAGGTTTTTTTCAAACACGTATTGATAAGATAATAAAAATCATAACAATACTGGCAATGTGACATGTGATTTCTTTAGTGTTAAAATGTACTTTTCAATGAGTTCCGTCAAATAAATCCTTTATTATGTCCTTGACGAATAATTTTTCGAATTTTGGAGTTATGCCACTTTGACTGTAAACCACTTATCAATAAAAGTCTGCTGCTGTAGGAAAAGGATACAATCTTAGAAATGTCTCAATACACCAGTTTGTCGTAATACCCAATGAAATGACCCTCTGTACTGAATCGCAGTACAAATTTCTGTACTGAATTTTCCCCTGCTTTGTATTAAGTTCAATGAATTATGTTCGTAAAAGAAATTGTTTTCTGCCGTCGTTAGTCTGTTCGTTACAATATCTTATCTTTTAAAAGGGTGACCCATACTTTTCTTTTCATATTTTGAAAGACCACATACAAATCTACCGATATAAATATTTACACCAAGAATTTTTATTTTGATATGATATATCAATTGATTTCAAGTCAGAAATATGTTTTCCTCGTAGACACTACCGTGATTGTGCTTGACGCGGATATTTCTTGACTGACTCCTAGACACCAAACAACCTAAATCGTAGAATTCCACTTCTAGATCAGGAGGTAAGGAGGAACACATCGTTCATCACCGCTCACGTTTTTTTATTTTTCTGGGGGGGAGAGGGGGGGGGGTCGTTCGCTCAGTAATCGTTCGTCGATTGATTCTTTCACTCTTCTTCACGTTTCGTTCATCGTTCGCTCGGAATTTCATTTTCATATGGAGTTTGTGAGTGCGAGGATTAAAGAAATATATTCACTCTCTCATCCCTGATCGCCATCTTGACAAAATGACCTTGGTTTTAAGTCGTGACTCTACGTTTCATAATCAACGTCAAATATGAGTTTTTACGTTGACTTAAGTTAGAGTCTAGTACAAAATCACCAGTGATTTTGAGTAAATGACTTTGCATCACAAAACCCACAATTATATTATGAATGTAGTGAAAGATGAGCTAACTTTGAAGGGGAGACCTTAACACCCTGTCAGAAAGGATAGGGAGTATAAGGAGCAAGTTAGACAAATGAAACAAGAATGCGGACCACTTATCCTCCTGTTTTTAGTAAGTGGTGAAAACGTACTGATTTTAGCTAACAAAGCTTGTAAGACACAGTATTGCATTTGTAAGGCTCATTACTATAGCTGTATTACAGATTGATTGATTGATTGATTATTTATTGCTTTCCGCCACACTCAACAATTTTTCAGTTATCCGGTGGCGTCCAGTTTTTGTTGGTGGAGGAGAGAACCCAGATACAATGTACCTGGGAAGAGACCACCGACCTTCCGCAAGTAAACTGGCAAACTTGCTCACATAACGCCGCGGCCGAGATTCGAACACGCGCCGACAGAGGTGAGAGGCTTTGTGATTTTGAGCCCGATGCTCTAACCACTCGGCCACGGAGGCCCCCCTGTATTACAGAAGACTTTAGTTGTATTTCCGTATTTGGCAATCCAAGTTCCCAGTATATTTCTTTCAAAATGGTGATTCAGCGTAAATACTTTTGATAACCCAGTCAATGGAATGTTTGATAGCTTTTTGTTTGTTTTACGCCCTGTTGAGAATTTTTCACTCATACTGAGACCTCCCCTGTTGTAGGTGAAGTGCCACAAATTTAGATCTATGCTTAGCGCGCAGGGCCGCAGTAGTGAGGGTTCTTTAACGTGCAAACTATACAAACAACCAACCAGACTTATAAGTCCTATAAATAATTAATAAAGATACATTGTAGGGTTTTACCAAGCTCCAATCTTTAATGACCACGAACATAGTGATACTGTAAAGGAGAGACTTCAGATGCACTGTGCGAAAACACAGTGATCGGGAAGTCGTGAGTTCGAGGTCCGCCACATTAAACCTAAGACATAAACACATTTATAAGAGGTCTTTCGGATATAATCTTTAAAAAGATGGCCCTGTGTTGCGACAGGAGTTGACACGCTAAGCATAGGTTTAGATTTGTGGTACTTAAACTACAATGGTGACGTATCAGTATGAGTGAAACATTCTTGAAGGGACGTAAAACAAACAAACAACAAAACAAACGTGTAAATTCACAAAACTTTTCCAAAATCCTCAATATCAAAAGGCACAACTTTTCAACACTTTTTATTCTACCATTACTCGCGATAAATTAAAGACATTTTGACATCACAAAGAGCTGGGGTTATTTAAATAAAAATATTCATATCTTGTGATCATTCATCCAAACATTGTTAAAGTATTCGGATTCTGCGCATTGGGTCCGGATAGCTTGGTAGTTAACGCTCTCCTTCTCACCGCTGCGACCCAAGTTCGATCCACGTGATTGACAATGGTTGTATGCGAGAGGGTATGGTGGTCTCCCGCTCGGACACATGGGTTTCCTCCGGGTACTCAGGTTTCCTGGAACAAAATGACTACCTAGCGCAAACATCCGTGCAAGTCAGTAAACAGCTAGTATAATAATAGATAATATTCATTGTAGTTTGTATGTCCGACGTGAAAAGTAAAGATTACTATTCTTATTCAAAAGTACTCCAAGTTGATACTAAAAAGGTGACAAAAGTTCCTCATTGACAATATCTGTGTAGTCTTCGGATACCAGGTCTTCCAACGGTCTGTTGGAATTTCCATGGACACAAATTATACTGCTTACTTAGCGGTTCTGTTTTTGTATTCGTAAGAAACAGAATTTAATCAACAACTTAAATACCACAGAGTCTTCCATATCTGTTTTTATTTAGATGATTTACTGAAATATTCGTTAACAGGAAACTATCAACTCAATTTTATGTCAAATTACTTGAATGAAATCAACTCCAAAATCAATTTCTCACATGTAGCAACATTCCATTGTCACGTACATGTGGTGTTTATTTCTTCCAACTGATTCGGTACGTATGAGCATGTTCTGCATATGACCAATACCTATACCCAGGCATGCTACTTGCAAATAAGTTGATGTAATAGTTGTTTCAATAGCCTCCTTTAGAATCAGCCATCCACAAGTTCGATGGTTTATATGATAATCTTATTTGCGAATACAGCCTCTCATGTAGTAATAATAATGATAATAATAATGATTGGGTTTTAAAGCGCTTTTCCCAGCATATGCTGCTCAGAGCGCTTCACAATACATTATTATACATTATTACCCCAGCAGACTTATAACATTTCAGAGCTTCTCAGTGCAAACTGCCGTTAAGGCGCTAGAACACTAACATTCTAACAGTAACTTTCACTGTCTATTGCCAGGTAACACTTTTACACTTGGGTGGAGTGAGGAAATTTGTGCAAAGTGCCTTTCCCAAGGACACAACGTCGGCCGTGCCGCGGCCAGGACTTGAACCCACAACATTTTGGTCTCGAGTCTAACAACCTTGGGGCCTCCGTGGCCGAGTGGTTAGAGCATCCCGCTCAAAATCACAAGGCCTCTCACCTCTAGTCAGCGCGGGTTCGAATCTCGCTGGAGCCGATATATGTGAGAAAGTTTGCCAGTTTACTTTCGGAATGTCGGTGGTCTCTTCCCGGGTACATTGTATCTGGATTCTCTCCTCCACCAATAAAAACTGGACGCCACTAGATAACTAAAAAATTGTTGAGTGTGGCGGAAAACAACAATCAATCAATCTAACAACCTAACCATTAGGCCACCGTCGAATGCTATCTAAAGCGTTTCACACAAATTGTAGGCTGTTCTTTTCAAAATTATTTAGACTACGGATTACTCTGTTTAACTGATCATGATAGAGAGCTGAGGGCAGTTGTGGCCGGTCAACAGGGAATGCTTGCTCCTTTCAGACACCTGATCCCATTCCGGTGTTTCCAGGGGACCGTGTTTGGATGTACGAGATTGATTCGTTATGATCGCCTTTTTATGTCAAGTATGATTTTTAAAAGAATTTCCATTAAATGTTTATACTAGTGGGTCTGACATTTCTACGGACTGCGTGGTCATAAGCAAACTTTGTATGAGTTTCTATGTAAACACATACGACGTGTTAGTTCCTGGTATATGTTGGGACACTTTTAAAAGAAAATACATGGGGTAAAACCAATTTTCTAGAGGAAAATTACTGGATACGCCCATGTATGTAGCTTTTGCTCTCCTTAACGGTAACACTGGTATCATATTATTCTAGACAATTGAGTTATACAAAGTAACCCACTTAATTCCGATTACTGAGTATACTCAGTCTTGGCTTCAACACTACAGGCACGGATCTCGCTTTTTTATCGCGGGGTGGGGGGGGGGACAAATGCTGTGGATCTGGGACCTCGTTCCAGGGCGAATTGATTGATTGTGTGTTTTTTTACGTCCCGCTTGAGAATATTTCACTTATATGGAAACGTCACCATTGCCGGATAAGGGCTGCAAAATTTAGTCCTATACTCGGCGCTTAGGGCCTTTGAGCAGGGAGGGATTTTTATCGTGCCACACCTACTGTGACACGGGGCCTCGGTTTTTGCGATCGCCCCATTTAGTCGCCTCTTACGACAAGCTAGAGGTGCTGAGGATCTATTCTAATAACCCGGATCCTCATGGGGTTCGATTGGTTGATGAAGATTTAACATGCAAGCAAGCATCATTTGCACAGGTTACAAACTAATAAACGTAAACCTAAGGATAATTAAGTATCACGGGTACCAAATTAAATGCCAATCCAAAAGGAAAAAATGGCATTCAATGTCATTTAAAATTGCAACGTGAAGGTCCAACGGTTTCCATGGATACATGTACACGTGGTTAAAGAGGAAGCAAAATGTACCACGGATGCAAGGCTTTCCTTGTCTTGATGCACATCGTTACCTGTCTGCTTACCTCTGTAAACCGAGGTCTAGAAGGTTCCATTATTTTTTTTCTAACCTTAATGGTTTTTATATAAAATGCTTACTCTAAATTTGTATGTTCTTTTCTGCATTAGACTAAATATTTTAATCCCAACACTATAGCTTTTCTTGGCGTGTTATGTGTCCTTATGCTTTTAAAGCTCTTGTCACTAAAAGAAATGACGACATGAAATTAATGTCTCCAAACCATGCAGATTATGTCTTAATTTAAGTAGGTGAATGAGGTTGATGGGTTTTATTGTCTTGAAAGTTTGCTACGATGTTCATTTAGTAAACATTTGTATATATCTAAAGATTACTTGGGTTTTAACGTGCACACTTACACGTAAACCTAGTGTTTTTCTGATCAATGACTTTTTCTGTCCGTGCATTTGACCAGGTACGCTATCTAGGCGTGTACTTCAGGCATTTCGAGTTATTTGCCGAATTTATGATGTCATGCGTTAGGTGTACTGTTAGATAACTACCGTGTTGTATATTTCAAATTTTTGCAATATATACATTGATGTATTTCATTTGATAATTTTTTTTAGATATTTCCATATGAGATGTGCGCATGCGCAATTTGATATAAACTTTTGCTACCGTTATCTTGTCGTTAATGCTTGGAATGCTTGCTCCTCTTAGGTGCCTGACCCTGCCTTTCGTGTTTCCGGGGTTCGTGTTTCCCCTACTCTTGATTTTGCATTTTTTGTAGGATTTATAAGATTCCTCATTGATATATCATTAATGGATGCCCTCTATTTTTCATTGTTTTGTGATTTATCATTAATGGTTATGATGGTGCATCATTAATGATATAAATTGTTTTCATTAGCGAACGCAAATTCATTCGTTAATGCAAAAATCGTCATTAGTGGATTTTATATCATCAATGGTTCCTACACAGCATTTAACCTAAATGACAGGTTGTATTGGCAAACTAGATCGCGTTTGGCGAAGAAGCAATCACTGCCTACGTTTACGTCAGTGGTTTGACGCGGCCACAGGTGATAGTGGTATATTGCTACATAAATATGGAAAGTTGACTATGAAGAAGATGAAGTCACCCTGTTTGTTATAAAGTTGAGTTGTTAGTTAGCCGTTAACATCTATGTTCAATCAAATATCTAAGTATGAAGCAGATGTGGAAAAATTTGTGGTGTCTTGTATTTATAGTTCACTAGGATATATCGAATCGACATATGAATGAAAATAAGCATTGTTAATAGATCAGACGTTGATATATATATCTAAATGTTGAGTTGAAGGCCATAGCAAAAGATTTTTTTCTTCTCATGTGAAACCTTTTGAATACATTCTGCCTCATAAGAATATTATTATTACTGTTGTTATTGCGCATTGATAGAGCGCCCTCTACAGTTAAAATTAATCCAAGGCGCTTTACATACAAGTAATGAAGCACTATTAACAACATACGCAAAACACATAGCAACTAATGACGGTAACAACTAAAATTATGTACAGTTTACAAAAACGAAAACTTATTAGTAAAATTCCTATAAAACAAGCTTATAGTTAAGTAATATTAAAGAAGTAGAGGGAAAATGGTTCGAAACACATGCAACACTCAAAATCTTCCTAAACTTATGTCCAATTTACGGAACGAAATGGTACGACTTGCCATGTAAAACTATAAAAAATATGCTGTCAATGATCATAAAAAGTTATGACTGTAATGTCTGAGTTCATTTCATGTCAAATACGTGTTTGCAGACTAAAAGCGGATTTGAATAGATAGGTTTTAAGATTTCTTTTAAAACATTGATAGATGTCTCAAAATGTAAGTGTTTAGGGAAGCTGTTTCAGAGAGCCGCTGATGATATGTCGAAAATCCTATCACCGTGTTTTGTGAGCGCATAACCTTTTTTTTTTGTAACAAAAATGAATCTATCGATCGCAGGGATCTCGTTGGATGGTGAAAGTTAGCTAACTCCTGGATGTAGATTGGAGATAAACCATACAGAGATTTGAAAGTATTGAGTCGAATTTTGACAATGTAAAGAGATTAAAATCGGTGATATATGGTCATGTTTGCGAAAGTGAGTCATTAGTCAGGCAGTGGTATTCTGTACACGTTGTTGCCTTGTCAAGGATGTCGACTTTACAGAATGGAGGAGTGCATTTACTGGATCAAGCAATATATCGTTTGTGTAAAAACAGGTCAGCTGACAAAGAAGCACAATTGGTTATCATGGGAATTTCAACAGGCTGTTGGATTGATTGATTATATATTGTTTAACGTCCCGCTCGAGAAGTTTTATGTGTAGAATTAATGTTGTTTCACAAAGTAATTTTTTAAATGACTGAATCAATGTTGTTTCACAAAGTAATTTTTTAAATGACTGATCAATAGATATGAACATTTCTTTTTTCTTCAATTTTACTGGAGAAGCAACTGTCTAAAATGTCAAAAAGTCTAGTCTTTAGTCTTTAGATGGTCATGTAAAGTATTTCAAAGTCATAAATTGTGATGGTGTTGATTTAAGAAAAGCTTCGTGATTTCAAATTTGCTAAAGGTTCTTTAGAATTATTTAGAATCCGCTCATCTAGCATATGTTGTGGCAGAGTACATACGAATTTTCTCCTGCACAGCTGTTATGTTTTCTTGAGGAGCAAATATTGGGACTTGGCAGAACATTTACTGGATCCAGCAATGTATTTTTGTAAGAGTTGTTGTGAAATTTAGGAATCCAGTATAGGTATGGTAACTCATTTGTCCATGCATTGATTGCAATATAAAATGTGTTTAAAACTGAAGCGTGATGTTGAAGAATTCCATCTTTTGAAAGGAAGGTTGGAGCATAAGTACAAATATCAAATGTAAAATTAATGCCAAGTTCGTTTGAAATAAGTTATAATAATGAACCTTACAAACAAAGACAATGCTTTTGTAACTAAAACATATTCGTCGTGTAACCTATGAAATGGCTAAGATAAAGAACAGTGCTCAATCTCGTAATTTCTATAGAAAATATAAATCAGAGAGATGGGCAAACGCGGACCTCTGGATATACCAGAGGTGGGATCAGGTGTCTAGGAGGAGTAAGCATCCCCTGTCGTGAGCGGGTATATTTATTTCTTTTAACACTTCTGGTTTACTAAACACAGAAGGATAGATGTATGCACTTTTCTTTTTGATGTGTCTAAAAGATGTTAATATTAGCAAAGTATCAAGTTCTTTATCATTAGTAAAAAAAATCAATAGGGTTCATCCACTAGTCACGACAAACCTGCCAGATTAGTAAAAGAAATCAATAGGGCTCATCCACTAGTCACGACCAACCTGCCAGATTAGTAAAAGAAATCAATAGGGCCCATCCACTAGTCACGACCAACCTGCCAGATTAGTAAAAGAAATCAATAGAGTTCGTGCACTAGTTACGACCAACAAGTAACAAAAATATTAATAACAATAGATAAATTATGCATTTCGTTGGAGCCCCACTCAGTTGAATGTAAATGTTTTACGGTGAGTGTCACACTGGAGGGAAGAATCCCCCTCCGTCCATTTTTTTCTCTCCTAAAATCTAGGATCAACACACCTTTTCCCTATTTTTGTATTCTTATATGCACTACATGTAATCGATAATGTAACCATTTTGTCTTGTTAAGCTGTATTTAATTAAATCGTTTTCGACTGATTTTTAGCTCACCTGAGCCGAAGGCTCTAGTGAGCTTTTCTGATCAAAATTTGTCCGTTGTCTGTCGTCATCGTAAGATTTTCACATTTTCATCATCTCAAGAACCACTAGGCAATTTCAACCAAATTTGCCACAAAGTTTTCTTGGATAAAGGGGATTCAAGTTTGTTCAAATGAAGAGCAACGCATTCTTCCAAAGGGAGATAATTACGAATTTGTGAAAAATTAATGACATCATTTAAAAATCTTCTTCTCAAGAACCATTGTGCTAGAAAATTTGAATCTTACGTGGAATTATCGTGAGGTAGGGTGGATTCAGGTTCATTCAAATCATGACCCCCGGGAGTGGGGTAAGGTAGGGTGGACAACAATTGGCGATCAAAGATTTACATATGAATACATAGGAATTTTTTTTTAGAATTCTTCTCAAGAACAGCAAAGCCATGAGTGATCATAAAAATATAAAAGCATCCTCAGACTGCACTGATCTCTGCCAAAGTGCCGAGGTGAGCAGTCTGGCCCATGGGCCTCTTGTTCTGTTTGAGTCGAAAACGATACATTTAAAAACAGCTTAAAGAGATTAAAGGGCACATTATAAATAACATGTAGTGCATATTATAATACAAAAACAGGAAAAAGGTTTCTCGATTCTAGATTTTAAAAGAAAAAAATGGAAAGGGGTGGGACATTTCCCAAGTGCCTGTGGTGTGTATAGAAAAAAGACATTTTAGTTTAAAGCATTCTCAAAGGCGACTGTAGTTTTGCTATAAACGTACGTCATGTTGATTCCAAGGTGACCTCCATGCACTTGAGCGTGTATACTTTAAAGAATGTCCGTCCTTTCATTTTCGGACACACCTCTGAGGTCTTGCTTTTAAATCTATGGAAAAGAATACCGTCTTTCACCAGGAACTTCTTGCAATCTCCTCTGAAATTTTCTTTCCCCGTCTTCGACTTTTTCACTACTTTTGGATAAATTCCTTGGGTTAAGTAATTTTTCATCTGTACTCTGTACATCTGTACTCTCCATCGTTGCTTCAAGCTAAGTGACAGACTGGGTTTTATGCAGCAGTCGAGAACTGTCCTTCTGTGCAGAACCAGGGTTATAGTCCGGGATGGACCAGAAGCTACACTTCTCTCCATCTTTGGTATCAACAATTAAAAAAACGTCGTCTCTGTAACTTCTTTTGATCTAAACAACAAAAAGCGCATTTCTCTTCAAAGAAACCGAAGAGAGAGAGAGAGAGAGAGAGAGAGAGAGAGAGAGAGAGAGAGAGAGAGAGAGAGAGAGAGTTTTTCAAGTTGGACACTATTAAGTTGCTAATATTGTGCATGACTAAATATGCATTAAAATGTACGTGCACCATGCGTTAAATTTTCACAATTTCCCAGATACTCATATTACGAATTTTAGAGGTATTAAAATAAATGAAGTGAAAACACATTTCTGAATTAAATTGTATATTGTGTAATTATGAATACTAACATTCTGGACTTACATACACAAATGTATTTCTTTTTAAATAAATATTACACAAAATATTGCAATTTTAAGCTAAATTTAAAATTTAAGATATTTATGTTAATATTTTATTCTAAGAATAAAACTGAATTAAGTGTGTATATTTAATAAATCACAGTTGTGAATATCAATTCATAAATATGTGTTTTTATGCTGTTGAATTTAGAACCGGTTTCATGATCAAAATTCCACGACCAGGCTCAGTTTTCAATGCCTTTGGTCTCAGACCCTCCCCCGGGTCAATTTTCAACACGGGTCAAAATTCAACATATGCCGGTTTCGCCGTTGCGAAATTTAAGTCTATGCTCGGCGCTTACGGCCTTTGAACAAGGAAAGATCTTTATCGTGCCACACCTGCTTTGACACGCGGCCTCGGGTTTTGCGGTCTCATCTGAAGGACAGTCCCATTTAATCGCCTCTTACGACAAGCAAGGGCACTATGTACCTATTCTTACCCGTCTACCCATGGATTGTCTGTGTAGATAGGTCTATGTGTAGATAGACCTGTGTGTGTAGGTAGATGTGTATTTAGGATTTCACTTTTTTGTTATGTCACGTCTAATTGAAGAATTTTCACTTATGGAACATCACTAACATTAGTTGAAGTACCACTGACCTATGTAAGGCGCTCACGACCGCAGCAGCGATCAATGGCTTTTTTCGTGCCAATGTGTGGGGGTAAAACAAAAAAGCCGTTTTTAAGCTAATGTCTGAAAGACTTTTAGTGCCGGACATCTAGCGAAGGAACAGTCATTAGTTATGTTCAAATCTTTGGTTTCATGCGCCATCGGGATAGAATCCAGGCCCCTCGGTTGCGAAGCGAGCGCCTGAACATTAAACCTACATTGAATGAATATGCCATCTCTTTTTGGCAGAATGAATTAGTCTCGCTTTTCCCAGACTCTCGCTCTCAATACTTTGCCTGGTACGATTCTTATTTAATTTTTGCAACCACAAGAAAGCGCTAAACCACAGGGGCGACCCCCATGGAAGAAATTTTTCAATTATACCGTTTAATTCTGGTAACTTAAGGTCTTTCAGTGGAAAATTTAATTTGCATCTTTTTAAACAGACTTGTACAGCTTCTTCGAACTGCATTGCAGGTATTTTTCTATCAGCCAATCAGAAACGATACCGATTTCTAACGCACAGACTCTTATTATAAATCACAGCTATGCCACCCCTCGTTGTTTCCTCGGTATGTGATGGATATCATAACCTCGAGGAACAAGATCAGCAAGAACAACCTTATCCCTGTCCTTTCCTAACCAGGTTTCTGTAAGGGCAATGAGGTTAATATCATTTGAGACAATGAGTTCGGAGACAGATTTCGCCTTGTTGTTGACAGATCGACAGTTTAATGAGTACAGCTTGAGTGGGTTGCTCTCGTTCTCATGTTTTGTTGTTGGTACAAGTATTACGTTGATAGAATTATTCGATGTACGAATGTTGGATGTACGTGCTGTTGAGCGATGTGTTATTCTTGTTGGAATTCCACTTGGTGTTGGAAGCAGATCGTGCAAAGTCCAAAGAACGAGAATCTGGGGAAAGTGATTGAATGGGATAAATAAATTACACAAGACAGAACGACGGGTAAAAACAACTTGACAGATGTGGAGGGGGTTTGGGGGGATATTACCCCCCTTTGGTTGAATATTTATAACAAAAATGGACAGTTTTGCCGTTTTAGGGTTCGTATCTCCCTATTTGGGATGAAAAAATACAAACTTGGGTCAAACCTCCTATTTGAAAAATATCTGGATTGACTGATTGACTATTTGTTTGTTTTACGTCCCGTCGAGAATTTTTCACTCATATTAGACGTCACCAGCTGTAGACGAAGTACCAGAAATTTAGACCTATGCTTAGCGCTCAGGGCCGTAGCTGTGAAGGTTCTTTAACGTGCCAACGCCTGCCGTGACACGGGACCTCCATTTCTAATGTTATATCCGAAAGACCCGTGATTCTCCTCTCTAAATGCCGAGCGTTTGACGAAGGAGCAATCATTACCTATGTTTACGTCTTAGGTTTGACGCGGCCATGGCTCAAGCGGGGCTCTAACTCACGACCTCCCAGTTAAGAAGACAAAAATTTTTGGAACCGGTACAAAACCACAGGGGCTTGTCTTCTGGATTGCGGAAAATGAAATAAAAATATGAATCTCTTAAAAATCTTCCTTTGGAGTCGTTCTGATAGCTAAACGGACACGTTTTGGTAATTTATACTTTATATCGTTTTAAAAAACACCCCTGCAGATAGTATCACATCAATATAAGGGATGAAAGTCGCCATTTTTTATTTGAAAGTATGAAAGTGATCATTCTCACGTATTACGCTAAAACGTGTGTTAACTACCACGCTTTACTTAAACATGTAATTTCACAATGGAATTTATTATGAATAAGTTTTAAAAAGCTGTTTACCCACGAGGGTTTATTTCTCTCTGTTTCCTCGGGGTTTGACAGTATTATAATGTGTCGTGGAACGTCCGTAAGCCTATGCTGAATGTAATAATCGGTTTCAATGTCTGTACTTTGTGATATGCGTTTTCTACAATGTTGATCTTTGTTTTAATCGATGGATGATGAATCTGTGGTGAATTACATATACAGAAAATTATACATAATTATGATATATCAATTAGGTCAACGGGCTGTCAGCCAAACTCCACGAAGAAAGAAGTGTATCCCATTCACATTACTTATGAACAAAGAATTTGCATCGAATGGACAGCGAATTACTAGAAAATGAGACATTTTATCACCATGACTGTCAGGGTTAGGAACTTAAGGATCCTCGCACGAACGCTTCTATCACTACAAAAGCAAAATCGTATTGACCCAAATTAAAACCATTGCATAAAAAGAAGTCATGTCCTTTAGTCCAATGTATGCAGATATAAAGCACTACTTGTTTTCTCTGTGATTTGATGTAAACTTAGATAACTAGAGAGGCTTTGGCCACAACGTTCACCTGTCTAACTTACATTGTATATAAAAAAATAATCGGAACTACCTTGGGTCTCTCCTAGTGTCCTACAATGAAAATGAGGTCACCTGAGTCATTCACGTAGCATACTGCAAGCAGTCAGTGCTTGGGTGATAGTCGTCATTCATTACTATTCGCCTTCCTTTTACAGCGCTCATTCATCAACACTCCCGTGAGGGCCTGGATTATAATAGGTCCTCAGTACCCCTTGCTTGTCGTAAGAGGCGACTAAATGGGGCGGTCCGCAAAAAACGAGGTCCCGTGTCACAGCAGGTGTTGCACGATAAAGATCCCTCCCTGCTCAAAGGCCTGAGCGCCGAGCGTAGGCTTAAAGTTCGCAGCCCTTCACCTGCAATAGTGACGTCTCCATATGAGTGAAAAATTCTCGAGCGAGACGTTAAACAATATATAATCAATCATTCGTTCATCAACTTTGGATATTTAACTTCTTTTCATAAAATACGTTGTCAATAATAACCAAAATTGGTATATAGCATTTTTTTCATATTTTCAGATAGATGGAATGAAACTTCGCGTCCTTGAGAGCAGGGACAACACGTCTGAAAACAGTTCTAGTGCAATATGTAATTCGTGTCCTGTCTTTAATCATTTTCCGTCAATCAAGCAAACAATGTTTAAAACAAATAAGAGTTATCTCCCTCAGTTTTATTACTAAAGGTTAAACAAGATATAAAAATATCGTGTTTATAAACTCAGTTATGGTAGAGTTAGAGTCGTTTGGTTTCTGATTCCGGAATACGTCACGGATTTGAGCATCGGTTATATAACGAGACTCTACCCATTATTTTGCAAAATTCCAAAACTGATAAATAACATCATATAATAAGTAACCTAATCTTGTGCGAAATCAACTTCATATCTTCGATGACCATAACTGGATGTTCGCATTACAAGACTGATCTTGTTCATATGATTTCATTACAAAATATTTTGCATGAAAACCATGTGAATATTTCGTGCGAATATTATGCATCTTGCTTTTTATCTTCTTGTGCGGAAAAGGGGCATGATATTCATATTAACGTCTTACTCACTCTAATCTATAAACATATAAGTGGAAATTAAGAGTGGTAGAATACCTTAGATTTATCTCATATGTGTGGTGTATATTGCTAGCTTGATAAACCATAGGTTTATCACACCCGCGTTTGATAAAGCACTTCCGGTCCGAACTACTTTTGACACTGTCCCCGCTTGAATGACCTATTTTCAGTGTTTATGTCTATCAATGAATAGAAAACAAAAAGAGATGTAAACGTTATTATCGACAAGAAATCAATCGTCAGCTGGACAAGCCTCATCCACAGTATCTCAACCCTCTGCAGCAGGATGCATTGAACAAGCACAGTCACTTTTCTCTGGAGCCATTCTCAATGTCACAAATCTAAACATCTTTACTTACCAAAGTGCATCGCAAGACTTCTTCTCGCCATCAGATCCAAAAAAACCACGGGAATAAAAATCCTAATCCAAAGAACACTTGTACATTTCAATGTAAACTGTTCAACTTTCTATTAACTGGTCATTTCAAAAACACGCCGAAATCCAACTTCTATGCTCAGTAGGTCAGTGCTACGTCGATAAACAAAATACTCCGCTCTATTTGTTATTTTTTTTTTTTATATACATATATATATAGCAAATCATTATTAATTATAGAATAAAAAGGCTTATAAAACAATTTTCATCTATGGTTTCTTTTATGAAAATACTCTTTATTACATGTGTGAATCAATCATAAGCGCACTATTTTCTCCCGCGCAAGAAAATCAATCAGCACGACGTCAGAGTCGCGAATCGAAAACAAAGTCAATCAGCTGTTTTTATTATACTGGGGATCATTTCAAAGTAATAAAATATGAGATAAATAGAATATCTATTATTGCGTGTTTTGATATATGCTTTATCCGACTCGTTGATATGGTGTATTTATTCGCTCGGCAAGCCTCGCGAATAAATACACCATATCAACAAGTCGGATAAAGCATATATCAAAACACGCAATATAGATATCCTCTATATGCATGATATCTTAGCTGCATTTTTTTTTTAGCTCCAAAGCTCGTGTTTCATATTGTAACGTATATATGTGACGTCATAGTTACATTTGTGTACACACAGCAACACACTCTGATGGCGCCGATCCACATACAAAGTTTGAAGTTACAGGATATCCGAGTAGTTACGATTGTATTCATCCGTATAGTACTTGTATTTGATCTATTAGATTCATTGGCATGGACTTCATCAAGAATAGTATGCAGTTAAAAACTTAACAACACCTTGACAAAAATATGCACAAGCCTTCCTCTTTTTTTATTTTTTGCAAATCAGTCATAACTATATGTAATTAGTTACTTTTTTAAAATGAATTGGAATTGTTGACTTTAATATTTACACAAATTCGGTATCTAATACTCATTGTGTGGACATAAATCAACGAGAGTAATATCTGTTGTAAGTAGACTGTTACAGAGCATGTAAATACCTACATTGTATTTGACATTATTCTGTTTAATTATCAACAAGCTTGACACATGTAGACCAAACTAAAAAAAAAAATGTCTAACTGCAAACAAGATTAATATCATAACTACATCTTCAGCCTCGAGGTATCCATGCACTGTTGCATTCTATAGCACTGTAGAAATCATTACAAATTTAATGACAAACACTTCAGGATTCACTGGATTTGATCACGTGACCGACCAAGTTAATATACCAGTGAAATTTAAACACTGGTTTTATTTCTTAAATAACCTTTGATATTCTGATTTACTATGGAAACGCCTATGTTACTTTAACTTATTTACTCAATATAGGAATAAACATTTAGAGTCGTGATCATGTGACATGCTAATGCATTATTGCCCTGCACCATTAGGTGGTCTTCCTATGTTCATCCTAGCAGAGTGAGGAGGACTTACTGTATATTATGTAGTATTTGCTTTGTTTTAAATATTACTTTGTTATATGGTACTCAAGTGAAGGTCCATGGACCCACCCGAGCTTTTCTGATCAAAATATTCGCTTTCATATTTTGACTTCCCAAGAAATTTTCTGAAGGGAAATAGAGGATTATTAGGGTGGAGTATATAGAAAATCTTTAGAAGTGCTATCAAACCGTCCAAGTCAAAGTTTATAAGAAATCTTTATAGCGTATAGATTCAAGCTATGACCCCTGAAATCAGAGGGTAAAGAAAGGGGCTACAATTAGGATTTCATGTTTCATTTAGAATTATACGGGAATTTCTTTTGTATATCATTTTTAAGAGCGAAAAGAACACAGTAAATTCAGATGGGGATGATCTCTTGTTGCGTGGATTTAGTTTACATTATTCCAGGTTCCACACAGTTTTTAACTTTGCATGAGCAGGTGAGCGTCGTGGCCAATGCGCCTCCTGATGAAGACCTTTATACTAGCTAGTACAGTCTACTGACGAGTTTTAGATCAAATTTACAAACGTTCGCGAACATCTGATTAACAACATTAGAAATTCAGTTGTAGAGTCCCCATGGACTTTCTGTGATTAAAAGAAGTATTTTCATGTTACAGATCCTAATTAATAAAATTCAGCAATAAGTAGAACAAATGTGGGCCCCATGAGCATTGAAATTACCAACAGTGGATTCTACAAAGTATTCAGCTATCGTGTATTTGGGGAATTGATATCCCATCATGTTATCTTACTTGTAGTTCAATGGAGATGAGCATATTGCATACTACTTTCTTTGATTTTATCGGAATGTGTTATCCATATCTGGTCTTGTAACAGGTTTAGATTCATCAAACCTCTCACAAATTGATATGAATACATCTTGTAGTCACAAAAGGCAATTTACATGCATATAATAATTAAACCATATGCTTTCTTTAAAGTATATAGATTTATGAATGCCAGTCACAGATTAGTCAGATCAGTGAATAACATGAGTTGCATGTCAGCTAACATCGCTTCAGACTTTTGTGATACACACTACGTCAGTTTTTCCATTTGCTGGAGTTACGAAAAGTCGATTTTTGCAGAAAAGACGTATGAATTCATTCTGAAAAGCTTTGTTCAAAAACGTATATATAATAGGATTGATGCAGCAGTTTGCGTATCCAATCAATTTCAGAATGGCACTCTTGATCCGAAACAACTCGTTTTCATTAACCACAAATTCTCTGTAAAGATGAAAGGTGAAGAACGGAAGCCATAGGACGGCAAAAGAAAGAAAAAGCATGACAAGCATTTTAATCACTCTCCTTTTCTGCTTAATGTTACGTCTGTGATGACGTGGGTTTTCCAAAATGTCGCCTATGGGATGATGTATCCAGAGCCGATGTCCGATCCGCCCGTAGCTGATAGCCATTACGAGAACCGGAAGTAGGTAGAAAAACGTGTAAATAACCACCGTGTAAATTCTACTGCTGTACTTGTTTGGAAAGAACTCAGCGCATATGTATTTGAAGCCGTCCATTAAAAGAACTCCATTTGAGTTCTTCACATTTACTCTTTTGTCAAGTTTCTGAAATATGAGATTTGGGGAGGGAACGCAGAGCGATATACACCACAGTGCTACCACGATAATCCTAGCAGAACTTCTGCTGTGAATGACACCTGCGATTCTTATTTCACAAATTACCACATACCTATAAGTAGATCATAATTTGACAATTCATTAGTACAATGTATATGTATATATAGAATACGTGGACTACGGTTATGTATAGGTTTTTTTTTTTCAAAGAAAATGTTTACAATTATAGATAAATAAATCTAAGTTGATTTTTTTTTCTTGTAACACTCATGGTGGATTATTTTACATGACATAAAATTCCATTCTAAAGAAAAACGTGAAGAACGTGGGATTCTTTGTCTCCAGGTATTTGACACACTCGCAGTCTGTGACGAAAAACTATGATCATGTTCAATTATATATGAGAGCATTAATTTTACATTTCAAGCTGTACACGAAGTTTGTTCGATATGTAAAGTGTATTGTACCACAGCGCGATAACGCTTTGTACGATTTTGTGGAGGATGAAAAAAAAAAATTACTAATACCTCCCATTTCGACTTTAGATGATTATTATTTTTGTGACCTTTCAATTTATATAATGTTCGTTTTTATATTGCCCTTGTTTTACATGTTAAGCGCTTTAGAGTAATTATATAATTAGATAAGGCGCTATATAAAAATAGTAGAAAAAAAAAATAATAATGATACTCTTGAATAGCTCTATTCAATACTTGTCCAACGGTATAAACAAGAGGTTTCAGCTCCACATAGTTTTAAACTGTTAGTCATTTCAATAGAGCCAGTAATTGACCACTGTTGTAAAAAAATAGTTGGGAAACGGGTTGAGAAAATTGAAGAAGTTAGACCTTATATAAAGTTCGCACAAAATTCGGTCATTCGTTAATGCAGATTTTTACTGAATTAGGGAAGTTTATGGGTCTGATAAGGTATCTTATGAGACAGTTCGTAGGTGGAGAAAGAACTTTCTGACTAGCACAGAGTCCGTCAAGATGCAGCAAAATCTGGCCGACCTGTGACTGTAACAAGCAAGGCAAATGTCTCAAAAGTCAGGGAAATAATTGAAAGTTTATTGCATATTCTTCTCATGTGATGGTATAGCCCTAAACATTCTGGTGTCGAAGGACAAAAGTGTCCCAGGTCGGTATTACCGAGATGTTATACTAAAAATGCTCAAGAAATATTTTCATGAACGATGGCCCGTGTCAGGATTTAGGCATGCTCGCTATTTCATGATAATGCTTCATCACGTACATCTGAGCTTGTGAAGCAAGTAGAAGACTACCGTCTTGCCACAACCACCATACTCTCCAGATCTAGCCCCATGCGACTTTTTCCTTTTTTCCAAAATTTAAAAATTTCTTATCTGGTCGTCGTTACAAGTCCCGACAAGCCCTTGGCTCAGCCACCAGTCAGTGCCTTAGAGGCCTATCTAAATCAACGTTCTGTGACGCATTTCAAAAATGGATTCAGAGATTGAAATTATGTATTTCAAACCGCGGAGAATACTTTGAAGGGATGTAATGTTCATTTCACTATTTGAGTCGAATGCTTTATGAGATATCATACAATACACATTACATTATCGAACAACCCTCGTATATCGTGCGTTTTTGTCTAAGCTTCATAATCCCCGATTGAATTCTCTTATATATATATATATATATATATATATATATATATATATATATATACACTACAAAGTCTCTATCGTTGGAGAAAAATTTAAAAACAAACACTCTAAACATTTTTCTGAAATATTTCGACCGTGTTACCAGTCTTCGTCAGCTGAGTGGCACATAAGTGTTCAATTTTTTCTTCCATAAATTTTCTCTAAAACGGCGGTAAATATCATCTTTGTAAAATTTTTCAATACCTATGATAGAATTATCGTTTATACTGTGGGAATCTGTGTAGAAATGAATAGCTGCAGGATCATCAGTTTCTCGTCTAATAAATGACAAATTCAAAACATGCCTTTGATATAAAGTTGCTCCAGTTTCTCCCACATATACAATTTTGTTGCATTTTTTGCAACACACTCCATAAACTACATTGCTGGATTTACAACTGATATAATGTTTGATATGATATTTGTTAATGTTACAGTCCTCAAATTGATTTGTTTTAATGACATTGACATAAAATACACTTTTTAGCACCACATGGTTCGCACAAATTTTCCTGTTTAAAAAACAAATTATTGTGTTTCATATGTACTAGACTGTCTTTTAAATTTTTGTCTCTTCTAAAAGCCACGATTGGCATATTCTTAAAAGCACTTTTGAGGTGATCAGAGTTTTCCAGAATTTTTTGACATTAGGAAGCCCTTTAGAATAGTTTATTACGAGAGGAACACGGTTACTCTGCTTTGTCTTTTTACGGTAGTTTAAGATGTTCGATCGGTCGAATTTATCTGCTTTTTCAAGTTCTTTGTCTATACCATCAACAGAATAACCGCGTTATCGCAAATTGTTCTTTATTTTCTGTCGTTGGATTTTTGAAATTGTACACATATTCATTTTGAGGGCTCTTGCCTTTTACCATATGTCAAAATATTTCAGAAAAGTGTTTAGCGTTTGTTATATATATATATATATATATATATATATATATATATATATATATATTGATTATGATTGATTATTTATTGCTTTTCGCGGCCGAGATTCGAACACGCGCCGATAGAGTTGAGAGGCTTTGTGATATATAGGGGCCACGGAGGCCCATATATATATATATATATATATATATATATATATATATATATATATAAGCATTAAGCATTGTTAATACATCAAGCATTTGAAAAAAGATAAATTCTGTACCTTTAAAAATGACTAGTAATGATGAATATATGTTCATACCTGTCGATAGCAATAAAAAGCAAGGTAAGAATACTGGCCCCCACTGCAACACCTTCAACGTACGTGGTCAGTTTGCAAAGAAACAGTCCAAAATCACCATTTGCCATCCAGTCATTAGCCACAACATAGTACAATTGAAATGGCATATTCAGAGTAGCAATAAGTAAATCACTAGTAGCTAAAGATATAATGTAAATATCAGTCAGGGTTCGAATCTTCTTTGCTACACCAATTAATCCAAGCACCAACGAATTACCGAAAACTGCCATGATAATGATAATCAAATAAAGCGCCATAAAGACTTCCAAAGTGGACTTTGGTAACGGAGCGGGTAGAATATTTTTGCGATCTATATTGATGCTGTACAGAGGAGAGTTACATAAGTTCTGTAACTGCCACATGAAAGAGTCATTGGAACTGTTGTTGGTTTGACTAGCATGTTCACATAATCTCGCAAATATCGAAAAATCAAATGACTGTTGTTTTCCTTCGTTGTCAGTACTGTTCATAATTCTTGAGGTGTCCGAAGAAAATTTAGACTGTGTTGAATTCATGATTACTGTCCGTATGAGCGTTAAAAAGTTATAGAGCTTCAAAAATACTGTTCACTTTTATCAAACTTAATCTATTTTAGCTTCCGTTGACCTTTGACATGGGCGGTATAGACGACAGTGTGTTTCAAGAACATTATGTAGCAACTGTAGTTTTCTATCTTAATTGACGTTGCGAAGCCCTTGTTAAATTAAAGAAATGCAAACATGCTCCGTTGATATTACCTGCGATTTATCATACATGTTCATTTCACGTGTCCTGGGAGGAAGATCAATACTAATTGCATTGATGATGCACGTCTGTCCTTATAATTATAATCCTTTTAATCTTGTAGTGGAGGTTACCCACGTGGAGTTTTTGAAGTGCTGTAAAGATTTCTGTTTGCTACAGATGGAAACGGTGAAGATAACGAACATATATTCAATTTTCTTTCTATTCCTTCTGCAGTATTGGGGGGGGGGGGGTAGTAAATAAATAAATTCTCATTTTACAATGTAGTATATATACTGATAAATTATCATTGTACTCCGGCGGCAGTGTATATTTGTAATGTAGTGGAATATAGCTATAAATTGTCATTGTAATCGTCCGTATTTTGTGTCTTCTTGTAGTATATCAATGCACTCCACATGTAGTGGGTTTTTTTTTTTGGGGGGGGGGGTGTATTTGTGTCGTGTTTTTATGTAGTGTTTTTGTATAGCTTATTGTTGAAGTTGTGTCTTTGTGTAGTGGCAAATGGGTATATTAATAAAATGCCATTGCACCTCGTCTGTAGTCTCATTTGTGTAATGATATATCGACAATATTTGGTAGTGTTTTTGTGTAGTAGTATGTAAAGGAATTTTCATTGCTCATCATCAGTATTGTTTTTTGTTTTGGTATATAAATAAATTATCCTCTCTCTTCGCTTGTAGTGTTATATGTTGTATAATTTTGAAACAATTCATTACTTTTTTCAACACCAACAAACGACTTTGAGTATCCGATTCGGGATATTTTCATTTATCCTGATTGGCCTTGGATCCAACACGTTTAATCTTTCTGTGACCTAAGTCCAATCATTTGATCAGCAGTGGTTGTGTACGAGAGGGTGTGGTGGTCTCCTACTCGGACAACTAGGGTACTCCATTTTCTTCCCACGCCATTCCTAGCTTCTGAGGGATGTGGCGAAAGGTTTGGACCAAATGCCTTCGGAGGACATGTTTCAGACATTCTGTATATTAATTCACATTTACAATGGTTTTATCTTTCCAAATTGTAATGAAATTAACGAAATTAAGGGAATCCCTGTTAACTATTACAAATCCCCCTAAGAATGTCTTACTTGCGGGCTTAATCCCGCATATAACATCGTATCGTACTTTTTTTCGGTCCGGAATCCGGATTTATAGCTCGCATAGTTTTGAATTTTACCATGCAATAAACAAATCCTCTTAGCGGTTTATTAGATAGCAGACTATAGCACTATCCATAGATAAGAATTAACAGAGACTGTTAGATTCAATGAGTTATCACGGGCCGGATTCGAAAACAGAAACAAAAGGTACTTTTAAAAATAAAACAAAGAGAGAGACAGCAATAACAACAATGCAAATGAAAGTGGACTGGAATCGCCATCTTCTTCAGACAACGAAAGAGAAACGCTGGGTGAACCTAGACATAAACAAGTACGAGGGAACACGATTTCCAGAAGAAATGGGTGGATACTTTTCACTGGCTGAAACAGAATGAGGCAGGCGGAATACAATGCAAAATGCACAGAAGGATCCAAAGATAACCGATTTACACAATGGAAAGGTTGTTGTAACTTCAGACAACTCACATGATCCCACTTCTGGTATGTTTAAAGGTCCATGTTTTCATTAATTTTCTATTCTTTATAGGAATTATGAGATTGATCACTGTTCAATGGCTTCATCTTTTCATGTAAGTGATCAGCATTCAGAGGGAAAGAAAACATAACAAACTCGATTCATTGCTTATACATTCTAATACGTGACGGTGGAACATATAAGCGAGAGTATCCAGGATTTTCTCGCAATTTTAGTTGCATTTCCATAGCCTTGCTTTGATTCGGTATAATAAAATGTTTGGAAGATACGAAGATATATTCATCCAAGAAAAATATTTTTCCCATCGGGCGTTCCTCTCGGGGAATATGATTTTCTTGGGTGAATAGATCATTATTTCTCGAACATCATTGCAATAAATGTATAGTCATTCAGAAGAAGTTGAAAATAATATTTAAGATTTATTGTCTCACCACAATACACGTACAAATAACAAAACTAAACAAAATAAAAAAACAAGTAACAAATACAATGAATGAAAGTTTAAGTAAGTTTGTAAGAACGGTCTTAAAACACCACGTAAATTCCATTGAAAATAGATTTCGTTGTAGAGGGATATGTGGAATGAATACATCATTGCTTACCAATGACGATTTCCAATTGTCGCGGGCAAGATGACGACGAATACTTGTTTGACGACAATCGGCTGTTCATCCTTGATCGTGGTCCTATTTGTAGCGAATCTCGTCGAGTTAACAAACATTTTATTTTTGATTTAAATTTTGGGTGTATGATAGCATACACAATTGGATTAAAAACTGTCGATGTTTTGGCTATTAGACCGGAAATGGCTGACAAGTATGGAGTTATCAGTTCCTGATTCCCAAACAGTCCAATCATGGCTGTGACAGTATACGGTAGCCAGGACACAACGAAGAGGCAGACTAAGCCCATGATTATCAATGCGGTGCGGATTTCTGCTCGCACGCGATAACGCTGCATTCTGCTATTCAGAGACGCATGGTCCGCATGCTTCGACAAGGAAAGATTTCGACGACGAACTATCATAGCTGTCACAATTTTACAATAAGCAAGAACAATGATAAAAACGGGTAGGATGAATTCACACGTTGCAATTGCCACAATGAAACTAATTGTTGTTATATCTCTGGTAAGGTAATCAAATGAGCATGTCGTTCGAACACCCTCCAACTGATACCGACTCCAACCCAGTACAGGACTGACAGCCCAAATAAACGCATATGTCCATATCACCAACGCCGCCTTGTAGGTCTTCCATTTCGGTGCAGGATCAGCTGAATTGACGCGCATAACTATAGAGCAGTATCGGTCAACAGCAATCACAGTTAACGAGTTGATGGTCACTAATCCACAAAGACCCGTTAGTGTTCCATATACTTGACACACTGCAATATAAATATCTTTATTTTAAGCGGAATATAAATCCACCATTTTGTACAATTTTTCAGATACCACACTAAATCACAGGTACAAACAAGTTGCAGACACTTTTTAACTACCTTTTGACTAAACGGTATAGTTAATCGCAACTTTTCTAACTTTCCGACAAGATCGTAGAAATATTGTAAGTTGTTTTTCCTGGTTGTCGAAATGTCTGAGAAGTTGCGACTATAGAACGATACTGAATTAATATGGATCCACATGCTGAAGATTGATACATTTGTCTCAAGCAAAGAAGTTGGTGCGTTTGACGTGATACCTGACCCTTAAATATCCGTGTCAAAAAAGTTTGCATTTAGTAAAACGGGGATTTAGGTTGCCACAGCCATTCAATAAACCGAACTTTGCACGTAAAAATAAAAGAAACAGGGCACTCAAAGGCCTTATCGGTCGTATGTATATTAGTTAAAAACATCGCTTGTCACATCGACTATGAAATTAAGAAAGAAATCCTGTTTTGCACATCTAAGGTAAATTCTAATATTCAGCAACGGTACAAAACAAAATGTGTTCTTAAAATTCAAATGCCCCCGAAAGTACCTATGCTGATGAAAGACTTTAAATAATACAATGCCTGTATATGTAATTAACACAATATATCTAATTTGGACTCGTCCTAGAGTCAAAACAACGGAAGTGCGAAATTCACAATTTTGGTAAGTCATTTTCTGCTTTTCCTTGATATGCAGTTAGGTTTTATACCGTATCAGCAAAATTAAAGAAGTCTTTCAAATGTTTCAAGACAATAATCACTATGATAATTTTTGCCCCACCCTGGAACCAAAACCCTTAACCCCTGGGACCATGAAATTTACAATGTAAGTAAAGGACTACCTTAAATACTATATACCAAGTTTGGCCCCGCCCAGGGGTCATAACCTCTACTTCGGGGATCATGAAGTTTACAATCTTGGCAAAGTAATAGTTGTCAAAAAGAAGTTAAAAATGTTCAACTATTAACGCGCAAAGGACAACGACCTTAGTTTACTCAGGTGACCTGATTTTCTGATTTTAATGTGAAAATATCAGCTGGAACTAAACTGCTAATGTGAGCAAAAGAAAATTAAACGGATATGTAATAAAAAAAAAAGGGCATTCAATTACTCGTTGAGTATGGAATTTATTTCACTGGTGGGATTAATTTTTTTCTCTAATTTTCACTCGTACCTCGACTTTGTAAAAACATGATTTTGTTTTATTCCACTCGTGCAATAAATCCAATATACTACCACAAAACATGAATAAATGAAACTTGACAGTGTAATATCTTTTCTTATGATTACTAGGAAATCGTTATAATCAATGAGCTTGTTAGTTTAGAATATGTTTTTCATGGCAGATAAATCGAATGTACTATTCAAACTAATTTTTCTGGAAGCAGGAATATAGGAATATATATATATATATATATATATATATATATATATATATATTTCTGTGTGTGTGTGTTGTTTGTGTGTTTTACGTCCCGTCGAGGATCTGTCACTCATATTGAGACATCACCAGTTGTAGCTGAAGTACCACAAATTTAGACCTATGCTTAGCGATTTGTGATATTTTTCTTAAGCTTCTACTTCATCTATAGCTAGTGACGTCTCAATATGAATGAAACATTCTCGACGGGACCTAAAACAAACAATCACAGAGTCTCTCTCTCTCTCTCTCTCTCTCTCTCTGTGTGTGTGTGTGTGTGTGTGTGTGTGTGTGTGTGTGTGTGTGTGTGTGTGTTTCATAATAACTATTTAATAATGAATAAGAATGAAACGTATTGAATTACAGTAACCAAGAAATATACTTTTCTATTTAAAAAAAAAAATCATTTACTGCACGTTATCGATAAGGAATTCTAACGAAACGATACAAAATTATTTCTAATTCCCCCATGCGCACTTCCTTAAACAACCACAAATAGATTGGCCTGTAGCCAATAACAATTCTTCGCACATGCTCAAATCGGAGTTTTCGTGCCTTGTCCGAGTTCTGAGTAAATACATCATTCGTAACAACTGCATTCATCTATAAAGCTCTGTTAGTGTTAATGTTAGGACTAGATCGCAGTAAATTTCTTTCTGAATCCAGTGTTTTTAATTTTCTCACTGATGGTACTGAAAGACGTTGTGAGATTTATGGTTTGCCATACTTTTAATTAACCTTCGCTGAGATTTGAAAGCCATTTCTTATCTTCTATTCTTTTAACACTATAAGACACTTAAAGGAAATTTCCAAATGCAGCTGTATTTATGATCCTACAAGCCAAGATCAACCTTACAGATAATGCGTGAAACTGGAAATATATATCGATGCGCAAGTAATTTTTTTTTGTTATCATTCAAACATTATGCATAGCATTTCATAAACTTAATCTGCATCACATTTCATAAGCTTAATCTGCATCACATTTCATAAGATTAATCTGCATCACATTTATAACCTTTTATTATTCTTTTATTTCATAACCCAATAATAAATGTTGCTATTAAATTCATTCCCCCAAGGATCATAAAACATATATTATTGTAAATAATATAATTTATATCGATATTATTTTATGAAATTAATTCTGAATCGCATTTGACAAGTATTTGTTAGACAGGACTTACTCAATCAAAGATTTGGAAAGTTATTAATTTTCGTTATCAACATGCAATTTAAATTTTGTTTTTAACACGCAAATTGATTGGTTGCGCAACGTGCCGTATTTCAGCTGGATGCTTAAATTACTGTGCTACCATTAACTCTTGACGTTTTAAATAAATTCACCCTAAAACAAAATTTTAAAAAAGCGTATTCTACGTGATAAAGTAAATTACAAATAATGGATTTAATAACAAAGTATGTTATTGAGTTAAAATAACTTCGTGCAGATTACGCTTTTCATCAACTGCCTCGCATGTTAAACCGGTAATCTACAGCACATTACGCAATTACCCAGTACAAAATAGTGCTATTAAAATAATTCCTTGAGAAACTATTTTCCTCAGCTTTCAAGTCTCGATAAAATAGAATGAAACTTAGCATTAAGTTGAGATGTTGTCTATGCTTGGAAGCACTGTTTTACACTGTCTGTCCCTACCTGTTTTTCCGTATGGCCACTCTTGGAGGAAACTGGCGAAGATGAGGAGGGGGAAATCAACCAAGGACATCAGCAAGTTTGCCACGGAAAGATTAATGATAAACACATTGGAGGAAGTTCGGAGACTGCGAAAACTGCAATAAAAACGAATTATTGATAACTCCTAGTAACATGTCCATGCATTTATTGACGCTCTCCCATAAACAATGATTTTGAAAGTAAATAAATTCTTACAGATGAAAATAAAATAGTTTAAGTATATAACCAACTTGCATGACGCAGTAAGGACAATTAGGCTGTTTAGTTGTACACAAGCGATTCGAGTGTACACAGACGATCCAATTGTACACAGACAATCCAATTATACACAGACGATCCAATTGTACACGGGCGATTCAATTTACATGGGCGATTCAATTGTACACAGATGATTCAATTGTACACAGACGATTCAATTGTACAACACAGGCGATTCAATTGTACACAGACGATTCAATTGTACACAGACGATTCAATTGTACAACACGGGCGATTCAATTGTACACAGACGATTCAATTGTACAACACGGGCGATTCAATTGTACACAGACGATTCAATTGTACACGGACGATTCAATTGTACACAGACAATTCAATTGTACACGGACGATTCAATTGTACAGAGACGATTCAATTTACACGGGTGATTCAACTGTACACAAACAATCCTATTGTACACTGACGTTTCAATTGTACACCGACGTTTCAATTGTACACGGGCGATTCAATTGTACACGGGCGATTCAATTGTACACGGGCGATTCAATTGTACACGGGCGATTCAATTGTTAATGATTGATTACATATTATCTTACTTCTCACTTGAGTATTTTTGACTCATATGAAGACGTTACCATTCCCGGTGAAGGGCTGCAAACCTTTGGCCTATGCTCGGCGCATCGGGGCTTTGAACAAGTTGGGATCTTTATCGTGCACATCTGCTGTGACAAGGGACTTTGGTTTTTGTGGTCTCATCCGAAGGACCACCCCATTTAGTCGCCTCTTACGACAAGCAAGGAGTACTTCTCAAAATTAACTTGGTTAAATATAAACAGTTCTAAAACAAAATTGATTTGAGTTGGATAAAAAAAATTCAAACCAAGTCTTTCACCACCCAAGATGGAAGCTAGACTAGCAATCAACAATGTTTTCTTTATTTGGTATTCAATTCCCTGTAGATTTAGAAACTGTTACTGAAATAAACTATAACAGTAATTTATCCAAAATTAAGTCTATGATTCAACAATGGAATCGACGAATACTGACCCCTGTTGGTCGCGTCACTGTTGTTAAAACTCTGATTTTGCCTAAACTTAATCATATATTTATTTCTCTTCTTATACCCAATACAGAAAGAAATTGTTGGCTGTGTACAGATATCTTTGAATTTATTTGGAAATCGAAGTGTGTCAAGGTAAATGAGATATAATTACTCAGGATTATTTATCTGGGGGCTTAGAGATAGTGAATATTGATAACTTTATAAAATCACTGAAATGTACTTGGGTGAAAAGACTAGTAACTGCTAATGATAAGCCTTGGTTAGACATATTTTTTTTAAAGTTAATGGAAATCACAAAACCATTTGGATTTTGGGGATGGTTGTATTTCTAATGAACAAGAATAAAGTTTGTTTTGTTTTTTGTTTTGTTTGTTTGTTGTTTTTTTTTTTTTTGGAATGATGTTTTTAGTTCATGGCAGCATTCTATTAAGAAAATAGAACAAGACAAGCAAATGCAAACTAAATATCTAACCATTCCAATATATGGTTTAATTCAAATATAAAGATGATAGATGGATTGATTTAGAGAATTGGTATCAGCATGGTGTAAAAATCATTGCAGATTTTTTTGTCTGATGAATATACTTTCAAAATCCGTGTTTCAACAAAATTTCAATCTTCCCGATATAAATGTGCTGCAATATACCAGTGTTATCAGTGCTGTCTCAAAATGCTTTGAAAATATGGAAATTGGAAGAACATTTATGGTAAAAATTGTTTTCCTTATTTACCATTTTATTTTGAAAATAGTTTGCAAAATGTCAGATGTACAAAAATCATTTATAATTGTATAAACACAAAAATGTAACTCTTTCTGCAATTTCAAAGTGGAATGTAGAATTATCTCATCACGGTGTGAATGATACTGCATGAAGGATACTTTTAAAATATGTTTCAAAACTACATCAGATTTTTCTGTGCAGTGGTTACAATACCAACTTCTTCATAGAATTCTTCCTGTCGGCTACTATCTCAAAAAAATCAATATTAAAACAACAGATTTTTGTAACTTGTAAAAAACGAAAGAAACTATCCACCACGTGTTTGTAATTTTTAATGAGATATTGACTTCGTGGAGAAATTAGAGTATGCATGTTTACAGTACTACTTCTAAATGGATTGGTTTTAGTTTTAGAAATATTATTTTGGGTGAATTACCTCTTACCAAAAACAACATGAATGTAAACTTCATTATTTCATATTCTAAACTTAGAGGATCTTGAACGAGTGCTTACGGCATATGAAATTTATGAAATGAGTTGCCAGATTTAATATTTTTTATATTAAGAATTTCATAAATGTCATATGCCATAAGCACGAGTGTAAGATTATTTTTATCACACAACTATCAATAAACGCTTATTTTAGTTACTTTCCATTTTACATTGTATAAGGGTGTGATTTTTAGCCTTTTTGCATCGTCTGAAAAGGTCCTTGAACGGAAGAAATAAGATCGAAAGATAAACGCGTCAACGCGATAGCTAGATTGAAATTTCAATCTTAGAATTTTAATTTTTAGCTATGTCATTATATAACACAACGAATGAAACAGGAATAAATATGATAGGCGTGAAGAACGTTTCTAGTAAGTTTTGTTTCTGTCAGCACGCGCTGACCTCGCATGACCCTACAGAATTTGCATTGTTATCAACCTGTGCTACGAGTTCATATCGTGTTTCCGAACTAGCGTTATGAACCCGGAAAAAATATTGTTGTGTGATAAAATATATTTTTACTTGTTCATTACAATTTAAAACTCCAAACATGTAGGGTACGTTAAACTATTCGAAAGCAAAATACAATACCTATTATTTTTTTTTTTAAATTCAACAGTATTTATTGAGGTACATTTCACATCAAGTAAACAAAACAGTTGCAATTTATAAATTATTAAACATCAAACATTGTTTACACTGTTGAACAGAGAGAGAGAGAGAGAGAGAGAGAGAGAGAGAGAGAGAGAGAGAGAGGGGTGATGAGATTAAGCATTTGAATAATGTTGAATACTCATGACTAGGTTGTGTTGAAGTTGATACAAAATGGTTTTGAATCAATTAGAATTTAGTGTAGTTGCCAGTCAGAATCTGTCTAGAAGAAAAAGCCAATAATTCCACTGATTCATAAATTCGTTATATTTGCCCTGTTGAGTTGCAATATATTTTAGCGTAGTTATATGTGTTCTAACATCTATTAACATAACTCCATTAGGAAAAAAGAAATGGGGAAAGTTTTTTTAATTATCGGAGTCTCAATGGGAAAATATTCACTTATACCCTTTTCAGTATACAAAAAATTCTAAACTTCAATGGTTACAATACAGAATTAATAACTACATTTTAACCACAAATTCATTCCTATTTAAAATAGGGAAAATAAACACCAAATTATGCTGTTTATGTGAAAATAGCGAAGAAACAATTATGCATCTGTTTTGGGATTGCCCAAAGGTACAAGAGCTTATCAATTCCTTCATAACTATATGCAGTGAGAAAGGTACATGTATCAACATTACATTAGATAGGCAATCAGTTATTTTCGGAATTACTAGTTCTAAAGAACTAACCATTATTCTGCTAATTATCAAATCCTACATTTACCGGAAAAGATATAGACAAGAAAGCTTATTAATACCTATTATTTTTGACAAACAATGGAATGTGTTAAGTATATGAACTCATTGAATAATGTAATTTTTACTGCTTGTTTTGATATTAGGGTATTCATTTCAGTTGTATTAAACAACTTCAATAGATATTCCTTGTACTATTTATAGTTTCTTCTGAATGTATGAGTGAGTGTTTGAATGGTTGTGCAAGGGTGTACGGATCCATCATTAAACATGATTTTTGACATAGTATAATGCTTTGATTTGTACAATGGACAATGCAAATAAAATGATAAAAAAAACCCTGCATAGCAGGTGCCCGCTTCATTAATCAATAATATGATTATCCTGTGCAGTCGGCGATAGGGCAAAATGGTATTTTTCCCATTGGGAATATCACGATTTCTGCCCGTTTCGTCAGTGAAAAATGATATGAGGCACGTACAGTACTTCTCAAATTGAAATTACTTCGTAAAAAATCACGATATTCCCGCATACGGTTGTATTATACAGAACAGTGATGACATCTTATATTTCAACCAGTTACATGTATTGATCTTTAATTAATTTAGAAAACAGTCTAAATTGCTATTCATTTTAAAATCCTAATGAATGGGATATAGAATTTTATGAACATATTCAATTTTCGTTACTATAATGGAATCTGTATCTTGCCAATTTGATACCCTGGCAAAGCCAATTAATTACACTTAACGGATTAAACAGAGTGGTGACTTACGGGTGAGTAGTATTTCAGATAATGTCTCCTCATTCCGTCTGAGGTATTGTGTATTTCTCCGTTCTTCAAAGCAGGAGATTACACATACAAGAAGACTAACACAAATAAAGGAGACAGAAGTACAGCGATCTGAATTTATACAGAAATCATCCATTCAACTCTGTCTGGGGTATTGTGTATTTTTCAGTTCTTCAGATCAAGGGGTAACACTTTAAGAAGACTAACTACTGCTTAAAGACATATGTGACGTTTCTGACGTTTTCTCTAAAAGTATTTTTTTATTTCCTCGATATGAAGAGTTCTTGTATGATTTCCAAAACGGTTTATTTTGTAGTAACATTACCAAATCTTTTATATCGACCTTGGAATCTCAGTGGTTAGATCACATAATTTGAGATCGATACCCGATTGTTTCAAAGATTTTTCTCTCCTTTTTACTACAGTAATCCCCATTTATACATTAGAGCGGAATTTACATTTTTACTTCAAAATATGGTAACTCTAGATTTCAAACAGACATGGTAATAATTTTGTAGAAACAAGATAGATTGCAAGTGAATTGTAGGCGAGAAGTCACAAAAAATATATATTATTGAGAAACATGGCGAAGGTCCTTAAAACAAAAAAAAAATGAAACAGATGTCTGGATTAAAAGATGCAGATCCAATAACAAGGGCAATGACGCTGAATTAAGAATTGCTGCGGTGTGATTCTTTAAACTGATTTTTCGTCGTCATTCAGATGACGCATACCCGCATACATTTTATTCACTTGTGTTGTACACAGTGAAGTCAAAAAAAAAAAAAATCCCAAAAAACAAAAACAAAAATAAAAAAGAAACAAAACAAAAAATAAATAAATAAATAAAAACCTGGAATGACTCCAGGCAATAAGGGGAAATAAAAGTAGACAAACCAGAATAAATTATTTAAAATTGTAAATAATAAGACAAGATGTGCTTGAGAAACATTAAATGTTCCCGATAATTGCAAATTCCAATGATGGTTGTGCCATTGTTAAAGGTTTTAAAAAGTAGGTAAAATGTCAATATCACAGTGTCAAATATTCTGGTACCAATGGAAAGGTCTTGTCACAAGCAATACGCATGCGAAATGTGAAAGCCCTAGTATTTACCATCCAAACGTTTTGGCCAAGGTTAAAGATTTTAAAGAATAGTAATCAACGTTAAACTTAAAAGCCAATACACAATTTACGATCAAGGTATGGATGTTAATTGTAAATCAGAGGATTATTTAGCAAGATATGAAGGCATATTAAATCAACTATTTTTATACTGAATTCATATGGCTATGGCATCTGACTAGGCTATGTGTTGTCATTGCCCGTTACTGAGAATCACAAAATAACAATCAAAAGAGGAGATAAAATTAAAAGTATCTCAGTGAGACAATATTTTCACTTGCCCCGTGGGGATCCGGGTTAGAATAGGTCCTTAATGCCCCTTGCTGGTCGTATGAGGCGACTGAATGGGGCAGTCCTTCGGATGAGACCGCAAAAACCGAGGCCAGGTGTGGCACGTTAAAGATCCCTCCCTGCTCAAAGGCCCTGAGCACCGAGCATAGGCCAAAATTTTGCAGCCCTTCACCGGCAATGGTGACGTCTCCATATGAGTGAAAAATTCTCGACCGGGACATATACAATCAATTAATCACCTTTTGTTTTGGAAATGTGTTGAACTGATTCCTGATTAACACTTAAAAGTTTTCAAAGTGCATTATTCACGACCACTTTTGACTCATGCATTTTTTAAACTAAAATGACTGTAGTTGTTTTGCCCACGAATGTCAATAGAACCACAGTTCTAGGAGTACTCCATTGATTATTTCGATATAAATCATGTCCCCTTCATAACTCAATCTAAGCAAAGTTCACGTGTAATTTAAACCATTATAGTGGTGCCTATATAGTCATCCGTTTCATTAAATTGGTGGATATATCATAATCATGTCAGCTTACAGAGAAATAGATTTGGACGAATTATTGATTAAACGATTGCGACTGCCACACAAAGTATTATCGTGAAAAATCTCCAAGGTCACATTCACCTTTAGTAAGGTCACATTCACCTTTAACAAGGTCACAAATCACCTTTAACAAGGCCACCTATAGACATGTATTATTGGAGACGGGATTGTTCAAAATTAATAGACCAGTCCACAGGAAGATTTACTACTCATAGGCAATCAGTCCCACTTCTTAGTTTTTATTGTTTTCACGGGTCTATGTTACATCTGTTCTTGATTATTGGTAGTCCTGTGTGGAATTCATGAGATTGATCACAGTTTTCGTACCATTTTTCATGGCTGCTGAATTTAGGAGTTAACTATAATGCCCGTTTTATATCATTTATATATTGAAGCTAGACACAACATCTCTTGGATAACCTGCTTTATAGAATGGATAACCTGCTTTATAGAATGGATAACCTGCTTTATAGAATGGATAACCAGCTTTATAGAATGGATAACCTGCTTTATAGAATGGATAACCTGCTTTATAGAATGGATAACCTGCTTTATAGAATGGATAACTTGCTTTATAGAATATCTCACGATCTAGTGGCAATTTCTGTACACTGGAAATGAGCGATTTGTTCACGCCGTTGAATAGTTATCAATGTATTATGGTTGACGATTCAACGTACAATGTAAATAAATATTGCTTTTGTATCTATTCATAAAAGCCGTTGCAAGTTATGTACTCAGTCTTCATTTATCACAAACACAAATAATCATAATAGAAATGTAAAAAGTATAATTTTTTCTACAGGTAAAAATAAACTCTTGATTATTCGTTTGTTTTACGTCCCGTCGAGAATTCTTCACTCATATTGAGACGTCATCAGCTGTAGGTGAAGTACCACAAATTTTGACCCTACGCTTAGCGCTAAGGATTCGTTAGCTTTTCTATATAGTACGTATGTATGATAAAAGGTTCCATGTATTTAATATTATATAGGAGTGATATCAAATACATGGGACATTTTATCCTTCTAAGTATTAAATAGAAGATTTCTTCCAAACACACTTTATATAGGATTAATTATCCTATTGAATGCATGGTTAGAGCATCGCACTCAAAACCACAAGGCATCTCACCTCTAGTCGGCGCGGGTTCGAATCTCGCTCGCGCCGGTATATGTGAGAAAGTTTGCCAGTTTACTTTCGGAAGGTCGGTGGTCTCTTCCCAGGTACATTTTATCTGGGTTCTCTCCTCCACCAATAAAAACTGAACGCCACCAGATAACTGAAAAATTGTTGAGTGTGGCGGAAAACAACAATCAATCAATCAACCTATTGAATGCCCCGTGAGGATCCGGGTTAGAATAGGTCCTCAGTACCCCTTGCTTGTCGTAAGAGGCGACTAAATGAGGCGGTCCTGCGGATGAGACCGCAAAAACCGAGGCCCCGTGTCACAGCAGATGTGGCACGTTAAAGATCCCTCCCTGTTCATAGGCCATAAGCGCCTAGCATAGGCCTAAATTTTGCAGCCTTTCACCGGCAATGGTGACGTCTCCATATGAATGAAAAATTTTCAAGCGGGACGTTAAACAATATATAACCAATCAATCTACTGAAATTTATGTAAATATTAGGATTTTTTCTCCCATAGGATTATGATAGGATTTTTGTAGGATTTGAAATACTGCCATTCTCCAATAGGATTTCACCCCTTTGGAGGCTGATATCTATTATTCTACAAGGATGTGCGAGCCCAACCTTGGACGATGACACACTGCTAAGAAATCCCACCACATGCACTTTGATTTTTTACAAAACCTTTATTAGAAAAGGTAGCAAAAAGTCTTCACTTTGTCGTGTCCAGAATTAAATGTCGTATTGTTTATACTATCAATCAATCAATCGAACGTGTGAAGAATTCATCAGTTCAAATGGCGGTCACACACACTATTAAACTTGTGAAACTTTTTTGCACCCCCCTCCCATTTTCAGAGGCAGTTCGTATCAACCATAATGGAATAGTCCGTGATTTGATGTTTGAATTGAAGGACAATGCATTACATTAAATAATGATATACATAATACATCATAATATTTTGTATATTAATCTATCCTTTTTTCCGCTATTGCATATTTATTATTTGTAGCATGTTATTTTAATTTTCAATAACTGTAACATTGACAGATTTTATCATACTTTTGATTGCAAACCTGTATGCACAATATATAATGAATTGTGAGTACAAAACGTGCTTTTTTTTTCTTGGTCATATTGTCACTACCTGTTAAGAGTTTGGGAGTACCTATCCTGATTAATACTCCATAAAGTAATGCATTGTTTGCCTTTAACTGATATATTCCTTTTGCTACTCTAATTAACGTCTCCATATGAGTGAAGAATTAATAAGGGGGGGGGGCGTTAAACTACATAATCAATCAAAAAATTTTCATTTGTTAAAAAAAAAACCAAAAAAACTAGGCGGTGAGGGTATACGGGCACGTACCCCTGACCCCCTCAGGCCCAGTAATTTGACCTATCCATAATTGAACTGAAGAGAGGTGTGTTTATCCTTTGTAACATATCCACGAATGATTTGACGGTTTCATTCAGTTACCTCTACCTATATCTGCAATTAAATCGGACTTATCTAATTCACTTGATACTATTTAATTGAACCAGCTTGAGATTATATAATTGAAGCTATCTTTCATTGAACGAAGTTTATCTTTAATAACTTATAATTATGTCTAAATATTTGGCGATGAGTCTAATTAAAGCAATACAAGCGGTAACTGACGGTAAATAAATTGAGAAATAAAAGAACAAATGTAATACCATATTTGTGATCTTTCATATATAATTTCATAGAATCAGGGTGAATTTGATGCATTAAACCCGTCAAATCAGTAAAAATGTCGATTCATGAATCACTGTCATCTCGATAGTAATTCCTGCTTTTAATCTACGATGTGCACTGACCTCGGAAGTCGCCAGTTCGGAAAAATGCGAAAGAGAGGCGCTGCGCACATGTCAGATTTGTGAATAATTTAATATGCCAAATAATAGCAAATTTATTAATAAAATTTCATTTGAGTGGCATATTTGCATAATTTAATTACTTTCTTTCTGGTGGACTGTTAGTCCCCGAGGGTATTCACCAGCCCAATTGATAAGTACTTCGGTACTACCATGAATAAAGGATAAAAATTTGCTGTGATAAAAGTAAGAAATTCATTTCAAAATTAAGGATTATCTCCTCATGCAGAGCTCTGATCCTTGCAGGATTTGGCTCCATTATTTGATATTTTTGGTTCATTCAGTCCTTCCAAGTTTGTTCATATTTCGGATTTCCAACATTTTTGATTTGAGTATCACTGAAGAGATATTATTTGTCGAAATGCGCATCTGTTGCATCAAAACTGGTATCGGTTATGTTTTATATTACACTTATAATACTTAAAGTCATTCATGACAAGTTGTAATATTTTAAAACACACGAAATGTGTAGTTACTCACGCCAGTCTCCGTCTTCGTATGACGTCGTCCCAGTACAAACCGATCATGTTCGGCAATCATCGTTCCCATGTTCGTGTATACGATGCAATGGCGGTTTATACGAAATGTTCATTGTAGGTATGCTCCCAAGCAATATTCTCTTGTTTATTTTGCTGAATTTCACTTAAGATCTTGGGGATTTTATAAGTTATACCCATTTAATATATAATTCTGAAGTTGAAAAATACCATCTTGCATTGCTTTAATCAAATATAAGTTAAAATATTACAAAACAAATTATTTGTAAACTCACAATTCTCAGATATTTGACTATAAGTGCAAGTTAATAGGCCACGTGGGGATCCGGGTTGTTAGAATAGATCCTCCATACCCCTTGCTTGTCGTAAGAGGCGACTAAATGGGGCGGTCCTTCCGATGAGACCGCAAAAACCGAGACCCCGTGTCACAGCAGGTGTGCACGATAAAGATCTCTCCCTGCTCAAAGGCCATAATCGCCTAAATTTTGCAGCCCTTCGCCAGCAATGGTGACGTTTCTATATGAGTGAAAACTTCTCAAGCGGGACGTTAAACAATATATAATCAATCAATCAATCAATCAAATTATTAGCCAAATTCTTTATAAATAAAAGAAAGGGGCAAATTCCGTCAAACCACAGGTGTCTTTCAATGAGAAATTTGATTTGTTTTTAATTTAGTTAATCTGCATTAATTTACTGAATTTGACCTATCTTTAATTAGTTTAGGATATGTTCAATAATATAAAGATAAGTCTTGATATCAAAGGATAGCTTAGTGAATTTTTTATATAGACATCATGTTTCTGCATTATTCAGTGTACAGCTTCCACTTTCAAACAAAGAGCGATCAAAACAAACCCTCACGTAATTAATAATAATAAATGTACTTTCTACATTTATTCAATTAAAGCTTCAAAACTCTGATGTCTGATTTCATATACCCACCCGTACACGCACGGATTAATGTCTAATATATTCTGAATCTGAAATATGTTGGAAAGTATGCAAAACCTATGACGTCAATGCTGACATTTTCTGCAATTTAAGAATCAATATCTGTTATTTGTTTTGCTCCTGACCAAATTGTGCAACAACGGAATGTGGAAAAACGATACTATAGTGTAATTTACAGAGTGCATCACTTCACATACATTTTTGCAAATTTTGTAAAACAGTCCATCAATTGTCAATGTAAATAGGAGTTATCTTCACCTTTTGTAAGTTAATTTTTTTTTTGCAGTAGCGTGTTAACGCCTGCCGCGAAACGGAACCTCCGTTTATAACGTCATGTTTGAAAAACTCATGATTCTCACGCCAAAACGCCGAACGTTTCGCGAAGGAGCAATCACTACCCATGTTAACGTCTTAAGTTTGATGCGGTCATGGCACGAGCATGACTCGAACTCACGACCTTCCGATTAAGAAGCGAACGGTCTACCAATGAGCTATCCCCCAACCAGTTTAACACAGATAGTGATTTTTCTTTTGACAGGCGCCCAACGTTTGAAAGCGAGAGTCGCGAGTCTTCGTAAAAACGATTAAAATCGATCACTGTCACGTTAAACAACCCCCACCGCCCTTAATAGGTGAAGACTTCAACCAACGGCTGGTGACGTCTCGACATGAGTGGTGACGTCTCGACATGAGTATAAAAAAATATAAGGGACGTAAAACAAACAGAAACAAACAAACGGTATTTTCTGAACTATTTTAATATTGTAATGGTTAAGGGGGTATAGCCAGGCGCGGATCCAGCCATATTCATCAAGGGGGTGAAGCCTCCGAAATTTCAACGTTTTGCAGATAGTAGACTATTCTGCACTCAAAATTGATGTCTAATGTTTTAAACGAAAATAAAGGTATATGTGGGGCATATAAGATGACTATATTTTCTTTAAGTTGGTCTCGACACCCCCCACCCCCCCTTAGATCCAAAGAAATCTCCAAATAATGGAACAACCTGGCCACACTTGAAATTGGATTGAAGTGGTATATAAACGGACAGCTGAGAAAAAAAACCTGCCACAGGTAGCAATACAAAGATTTATTGTAAGGTACTTCGGTACTTGCATGAAAATACGAATAAAATTTGCTATGATAAAATTAAGAAATTCATTTCAAAATTAAGGGTTATCTCCCTCATGGTTAGCTCAAATCCTTAGCCGGATTTGGCTCCAGTACTTGGTATTGTTTTGGTTCTTCCAAATTTGTTCTTATTTCCGATTTCCAACATTTTTGATTTGAGCATCACTGAAGAGGCGTTATTTGTCGAAAGGCGCATCTGGTGCATCAAACCAAGTAACGTTTATATAAACAAAATGCTGGTTGAACTAAAGTCACCAGCAAGTATTTCATTCAGATATGTGTGTTAGACTCGTTGGTTATTATCCGAGCGGAAGGACATACCACGTTCATTCCTTAGACATCTATGTATCCACTTCAGAATTTTTCGCTTATATGAAGATGTCATCATTGTCGGTGAAGGGCTGCACAATTTAGGCCTATGCTTGGCGCCTACGGCCTTTAAGCAGGGGTGGGGGTGGATCTTTATCGTGCCACACTTGCTGTGACACGAAGCCTCGGTTTTTGCAGTCTCGTCCGAAAGACCGCCTCATTTAGTTACTTCTTACGACAGGCAAGGGGTACTGAGGACCTATTCAAACCCAGATCCCCATGGGTTTATGAGAAACAGGCCAGTCATAATACATTCATGGTTGACGCCAGGGTACAGCATCATGATGTTTGTGAACTTCCAGGTACCAGAAACTATTGTTTACTACGAATGAAGTGATCGATATCGCCCTACATGTGTAAACATGCCCAAAACATACATGATCGAAAGAGGATGATTTACATAATTGAAATTTTATAAATACACGCATGTTGAGGAACTTTTTACAAGTGCACAAATGTGTGAAATATTTGGATTATAAATGAGATTTATTTGGAATTTAATTTCTAAGAGACAGACACTAACAGAAAGCTGTCCTTGGGTTATCCTACGGGATACTGGTATCAATGATTTGTCACAGACGTCAGATGTCCAGCTTCGGTACAAAAATAACAATTCATACACCCAAAATAAAGAATATAAAGTTTCAGTACGATATATCATTGATCATGTGCTCCATCTACAAGCAGTAAAATTTGCGATTTATTGATCAACAGAATTCTCACTAAAGTTTCTATCCAAAAGCTTGGGGAAATTGACATATAAATTTTCTAACGTTATCTACGCAATTGAGCATAACTTTCGTGAACTGATTTACATCGGGGAAACAGGTCATTTAATAAAAAAAAATACCTAGAAATTGATTTCAAATATCTTTAATGGAGGCAAGCAACTTCCCTATAGACATTTCCATTCCACAGATCATTCCTTCGTCTCTGTGTCGGTCTGCATTCTTCCCTATAGACATTTCCATTCCACAGATCATTCCTTCGTCTCTGTGTCGGTCTGCATTCTTCCCTATAGACATTTCCATTCCACAGATCATTCTTTCGTCTCTGTGTCGGTCTGCATTCTGGGGAAAAGTTACTGTCATTCGATCACACTTCCAATTTATTACCTCTGTTCGTCCACAACGACAGTTGAAAGTGTAGGAAGTCTTTCAAGTCCACAGATAATAATAATGTTCAAAGATGTATGCGTAGTCGTGGACATTGGTTGTATAATAAACCAAATATACACGATGTTTTATTTGGTTCCTTTTTCCTTTACGTCAACAGACTTCCGACGAAACTATCTTCCGTTTTATATCGGTTATTTCATTTGTTGTGTATATTGCTCAGTATTCTTTCACTGGTAAGGAGATGTCTCTATAAATCTGGTTAATTGAGCTGTGACCAAAGTATCTTCAGTACTATAGTAGAGGGTCACAGGTCGCATAGCTTGACAATGGGAGACAGACCTGCTTATACCTGGACAGAGTAACAGGTAACTGGACATTAAATAAACACTGTGATCTAATATTAATTGGTGACAGGTGCTTTAGATAAACAACGTGTTGCAATATACAGTGTTTACGGTACAGATGTACAGATGTACATGCGCACAGGTGTTAATTAGCATACCTAGAGAAACGTGCATGTTATTATTATGAAAACATCAACCACCACAAATGTTTATTTAACAGTTACTAAGATAATTACAAGGCTGTGAAAATATAATTTCCGAAAGATAGTTCATGTGTAGTATTCATCTTGTAGACAGTTTGAACAGAAGTAGACCCTCACTCCCCCCCCCCCCCCCCCCCCCCATCCATCCATCATACTCATGGCTTTAATAATCTAATGCTTCACAAAGATTTATTTAAAGAAATATCACCATTTCTCACTCACATTCACTTCTTAACCTGCTAAGAGGGACAACCATGAAGCCTGTTTGGGTGTCCGGGTAGCGGAATGGTCAACGCAGTCGCTATTCAGCACTGTAACCCGTTCGATCCCCGTGATCAGCAGTGGTTTTATGTGAGAGGATGTGGTGTTCGCCCGCTCGGACAGGTGGGTCTTCTCCTGGTACTCCGGTTTCCTTCCACAAAATGACCCCCTAGCGCCAATATCCGAGCAAGTCGGTAAATGTTCATTGCTGTTATGTCCGTCTTTTAAAATAAAGATTGTAATTATATGGTTATTAGTATTGGATAGGAACTTGATATTGATGAAGATAGCAGACCACGGCACAATGTAAAGATTGCAATGCTTTGTCAGTGTTAAAATACTGAGACTGGGTAAATTTAAAAATGAGAGAGAGAGAGAGAGAGAGAGGAGAGAGAGAGAGAGAGAGAGAGAGAGAGAGAGAGAGAGAGAGAGAGAGAGGGAGAGAGAGAGAGAGAGAGAGAGAGAGAGAGAGAGAGAGAGAGAGAGGGAGAGAGAGAGATAGAGAGAGAGAGAGAGAGAGAGAGAGAGAGAGCAAAAAAGCCTTCCGAGAAGAGACCTTTACTAGAGATACACGACACCCAGCCAAGGTCTACCATTCAATACGCAACACAACCGCCTCTTGATCCTGTAGAAAAGCCCCCTGTGCAAGGCTACATTAACCGAGCAAGAACCTTACAGCATTTCTACTAATCAGACCATGATCAAACAGATAGATAAGCAGCTTGCCAAACTATTCTATGCCTGCAATCTTCCTTTCAATATTGCTGACCACCCTTGTCTTGAAATAAATTATACAAATGCTACGCCCAGGTTATTAAACACCTAGTAGCAAGGATATTAAAGGGCATCTTTTAGACCAGGTCTATGACAAGATAACAGATAGAGTCAAGTGCGAGTTGAAAAGCAGAGGCTGTACTGATTCAAGATGGCTGAAGTGATATCCACAAAACACCAATCTACAGCGTGAGGGTAAAACCTATTTCATGTCCGCTGTAGATGCTGGGGCCAACAAAAAGACAGCAGCCTTCCCCACCTGTGTTGCCCGGGAGGCCATCAAAGAAGCCTCCGAGCAGTACCAATGTACAGTTACTGGTGTTGTTACCGACAATGAGAAAAAGATGGTTGCTATGAAGAAGAACCTAAAAGAGTCAAACGCTGACCTGACAGTCTACAGCTGCTTTGCTTTTCTGGGACAAGCCATAACTCCATCACAGGTCATCAGCCAAGTAATAGAGATTAACAAGTACTTTTGAAACCATGATGTACGAAGTCCGAGATTCCCGAGTCGGTTAAACCACAATTACCAGCAGAAACGATATAAAAATGCCAGCTCACCTGTGACAGGTCGACAGGGGATGCTTACTCCTCCTAAGCACCTGATTCCACCTCTGGTATGTCCAGGGGTCCGTGTTTGCCCATCTGTATTTGTATTTGTTATAGGAATTACGATATTGAATACTGTTAGTTATCTTCACCTTTACATACTGCAGAAACAGTCCATTCATGTTAATGATCATAGCCAAAAATGAAGACCTCATTAATTCCAGAATACGCAACTGAATACACAATATTGGCCTTTATAATGAAGTTAGGAATCTGCAGAAGCAGTTTGAGCCAGCTTGAGCCAGTTTCCAAAACCCTGGACAAATTAGTCCGACTCATTAACTATTAACGATGCCTGTGAAGTGTGGCTGGATCTACTCCCAACATCCAGTTCTACAACAATACTATAATCAAGTCTTCACCACATTTAGCCGAGCAATAACTCCAGTTCACTTTTTGGCCAGATCACTTCATCCAATGAAAAGGCTAAGATAACTAAAAGTATTAAATTTCGTAATTCCCATAGAAAATACAAATCAGAGAGATGGGCAAACACGGACCCCTCGTCATACCAGAAGTGGGATCAGATGCCTAGGAGGAGTAAGCATCCCCTGTCGACCGATCACACCCGCCGTGAGCCCTACATCCCGTTCAGGTAAACGGAGCAAACCGTAGTCAGAATCAGCGTGCCAAGAACGGCCTAACGATGTGTTAATAGGTCCAATACAATAAACCCAGACTCTTGCCAAGTAAATACTGAAGATGCCATCAAGTTCAGTCTCAGTTAAAAGAGTGTTCTCCAATTTTGGTTAAATACAGAACAAGCTCCGTAATAAGCTGTGATCACAGAAAGTATTCAAGTTGGTATTTTGTTACCATATATCGGAAGCATAACTGTAAAGAACATATTGTTTTTATATTGTTCATATTGTATATGTTATACATTATTTAGAATATCCCATGGGGATCCGGGTTAGAATAGCTCTTCTGTACACCTTGCCTGTCGTAAGAGGCGACTAAATGAGATCACAAAAAAAAAGATCCCGTGTCGCAGCAGGTGTGGCACGTTAAAGATCCCTCCTTGCTCAAAGGCCATAAGCGCCGAGCATACGCCTAAATTTTGCAGCCCTTCACTGTCAATAGTGACGTCTCTATATGAGTGAAAAATTCTCGAACGGGACTTTAAACAATATACAGTCATTTATATCTCTGAACTGATTCGATACGCAAGAGCTTGCTTTGCATGTGATCAGTTTTTATATTGAGGTAGGCTACTGATAAACAAGTTGATGTTATGTGGGTGTCAACAGTCTAGTTTAAAATCAGCATTTCGCAAATTCTACGGTCGTTTATAGAGATCTAGTTTGCCAGTGTAACCTGTCATTGGGTTAAATGCTGTTTGACATGTCCCATACCAATTGTTAGGGCGTTCTTGGCATACTGATTTAACTACATATTGCTCCGTTTAGCTGGACAAGATATAGGGCTCACGGCAGGTATGACCGGTCAGCAGGGGATGCTTACTCCTTCTAGTCACCTGATTCCACCTCTGGTATATCCAGGGGTCCGTGTTTGCCCAACTTTATTTTGTATTCTTTACAGGAGTTATGAGACTGAGTACTGTTTCTTATCGTCACCTTTTTATATGCTAAGCATCCTGGTGACACCAATATATAAACACGTATCTTTAAACCCGGCTACACTTGAAATGTATTCTACACATACAATGTTACTTCAAATATGGGGTATCAGTATTGGCGTTTAGTTTGAAAATATCTCCTGCTACCTTTAAAAAATCTAGAAAACTTTACGAAAAACCCGACAAATTCTGAATGAAGATTCCGAGATACTATCTTGAATGATTAATAAATTCTCCAAACTAAGTATTGAAATAGATATTCCATGTAACCAACGTCATGCGAAACGAATTAAATAATTCAAAACTGAATGCACTTAAAATATTTTTTTACAATGCACACAATGTCCCAATTACTAGAATTATGAATTATTGAATTATGAATATTGTATATCTCTGTTTATCGAGAAGGACATCTCTTTGAAACACCAGAGGACTGATGAATGGGGTTGATGAAATTGTGTCAGATTTCAATGTCGGTCATGATAATTTTAAACACAGAGGGACTACTGTATTTCAAGTCAAAATTGAAATAAACCATCATGATAATTAATGATATAGGGTCAAATTTCACATTCAATTGGAGAAAAATCGTTTACGTTGTTCCATCTATTATGTGGGGAAATGTTGTAACGTGTTCACTCTGGTCTTACAAGGGATATATATGATTTAACAATTGTTGCAGTTAAGATTAAAATGATTGATTTAGTAAATCTATGTCTGTATAATTATATGATTGTTCTGAATTTTTATAAGAGAGTGTGGAGTCAATATCAGTGACTGGACGTCATCATCGCGTGATTCTTTGTATTAAATGGATTGATTGTTTGTTTGTTTGTTTTACGTCACGTCGCAAATGTTTTACTCATAATGAGAAGTCACCAGCTGTAGGTGAAGTACCACACATTTAGACCTATGCTTAGCGTTCAGGACCGTAACAGTGAGGGTTCTTTAACATGCCATCACCTGCCGAGATCTCCGTTTTTAAGGTCATATCCGAAAGACGCATGACTCTCATTTCTAAATGCCGAGCATTTGGCGAAGGAGCAATCAACGACTGCCTATGTTTACGTCTTAGGTTTGACGCGCCTATGGAACGAGCGGGGCTTGAACTCACGACCTTCCCTATTAAATGGAGATCAGTTGCCGTAAATTTACTAAGTTGTACATTGTTTTACGTCTCTCTCTCTCTCTCTCTCTCTCTCTCTCTCTCTCGATCGATCGATCGATCGATCGATCGAGATTTTTTTTTACTAATATGGAGACGTCACCATTGCCGATGAAGGGCTGCAGAATTTAAACCTATGCTCGGCGCTTACGGCCTTTGACCAGGAAGGGATCTTTATCATTCCACTCCTGCTGTGACAGGGGAGCCTTGATTTTTGCGGGCTTGTCCAATGTTGGCAATGGTTAAAACAGGTCAATACTGGTCGATTGAAAAATTAATGGCCATAATAGTCTTTTTATTCGTTATTTTATGTCTAAGCGGTTATAGTAAATACTGTATTTCTTAACATGCACTAGAGATTATAGTATACATGTAAATAATATTAAATGATGTAAATAACTGTTAAATTGGGGAAGATCCTCAATGTAAACTGTGTCGTCCCTGCCAAGGGTATTCATCAAGTGGCTAATGGATATCATCAGTTTTCTTCTATCTCTCTTTTTGAATTTTCCCCTGTCTTTTTTGTTTTTGTTTTATTTATTTGGTTGTTTGATTGATTTTTTTCATAGTTTAAAATTTTGTTTTGAATGAAAAGGCCAAGATAACTAACAGTATTCAATCTCGTAATTCCTATAGAAAATACAAATCAGAGAGATGGGCAAACACGGACCCCTCGTCATACCGGAGGTGGGATCAGGTGTCTAGGAGGAGTAAGCATCCGCTGTCGACCGGTCACACCCGCCGTGAGCCCTATATTCCGATGAGGTAAACGGAGCAATCCGTAGTCAGAATCAGCGTGCCAAGAACGGCCTAACAATTGGTATGAAACACATCAGACCGCATTTGACTTAATAATAAGTTGTACTGGCAAACTAGATCGTTATAACGACCATACAATTTGGGAAATGCTGACTTTAGACTAAACTGTACAAACCCTTTTAACATACAATATGCGAAATGCTCAATTGTTCACTAGTTATTATTTAAAAAAAAAAAATAATAATTTTAAGTGATTGATTGTATACTGCTTGAGAATTTTTCACTCTTACGAGAAGCAAGGGGATACTGAGGATCTATTCTAACCCGGATCCCCACGGCGTTTGAGAGATATAAATAAATGTTAACGGCAAACTTACAACTCAACTGTATGACAAAAGGATGATTTCAGCTTCTCTATCAACTTACCAGATCTATGTATCAACATTCCATGTTTGAGAGATATAAACACCATATGCAGGTGATAATGGAATAGTGCTACATAGATAATGGAATTGACGATAAAGAAGCTGAAATCACCCTTTTGTCATAAAATTGAGTTGATATTTTACATTTATTTATTTTCAATAAAATATCCAAGTAGGAAGCAGATGTGTAAGACTCTATGGTGTTCTTTATTTTGGGTTTTCTGGGATATATCGAATCGACATGTGAATGAAAATGGTTTATTAGTAGTAGATAAAACGTCGTTAGATGACACTGTTGTAGATATTTTGTTGTCTAAATGTTAAATTGTAAGCCACAGCAAGAGATTTTTTCTTCTCGTGTAGAAACTTTTGAATGAATTCTGCTTCGTAAGAATATAAAAATAGGTCAGCTAACAATGGAGCACAATTCGTGCCCATGGGAATTCCAACAGACTTTTGGATTGACTGATTGATTATTGCTTTCCGCCACACTCAACAATTTTTCAGTTATCTGGTGGCGTCCAGTTTTTGTTGGTGGAGGAGAGAACCCAGATACAATGTACCTGGGAAGAGACCACCGACCTTCCGCAAGTGAACTGGCAAACTTGCTCACATAACGCCGCGGCCGAGATTCGAACACGCGCCGACAGAGGTGAGAGGCTTTGTGATTTTGAGCCCGATGCTCTAACCACTCGGCCACGGAGGACTTTTGGAAGATCTGATCACCAAATACTTCGAAGATATTGTCAATGAAGAATTCCAGCATCTTTTTGATTTCAACATTGGATTGATTGATTGATTATTTATTGCTTTCCGCCACACTCAACAATTTTTCAGTTATCTGGTGGCGTCCAGTTTTTGTTGGTGGAGGAGAGAACCCAGATACAATGTACCTGGGAAGAGACCACCGACCTTCCGCAAGTAAACTGGCAAACTTGCTCACATAACGCCGCGGCCGAGATTCGAACACGCGCCGACAGAGGTGAGAGGCTTTGTGATTTTGAGCCCGATGCTCTAACCACTCGGCTACGGAGGCCCCGATTTCAACATTGGAATACTTGTGCAAGGGACAAATACGAAAATAAGGCACATGGTCAGCTGGTTAAGAAATTTAGATAAAAACCTACATGGGTTTGCGAAAGGTCTGTAGGAAGTGTGGATTATTAAGAATGGCAGACAAAGTTCTTGATTGATCACAGTGTTTAATCACCTGGCACGTATCTTTGGTGGGATTTGAGGGTACGGATTTGCCTAAATGAGAGAAAATAAAAGCAAGAAGGGAACACTATTCAGAGCATGTTTTGTGCACCAGCATGTATGCATTACGTATAATCTAGGATAATAATTTCTTAACTAAACCTACATAAAATACCAGTATTGAGGAAAAGGGAAGTATTATTTTTTATTAGCCTGTAATAACCAGAATTTGATGTATACCCCTACCCACAAGTTCTGGAACTAAAGATACTCTCCTCTGCCACCACATGGACCGGTAAAGTCTCGGTAACCTAGTGGTTTGAGCATTCGAACCACGTCAAATCGATGATGTTTGAAATTTGGCAGTCAATATATATTTTATTGATTGTTCAGACTGGTTTATGTTTTCTATTAAAACAAATACCCCAAATACACATATTCAATACCCAGTACTATTACATGCTGTAGTTTCCTTACAAAGACTCAACTGAATCATTAGATGACACTGATGTAGATATTTTGTTATTTGCCACACGAGCATGTTCTATACGACCTGACGTTTATCGTGTTATTTCGGAGTTACTTTTTTAAAACTCTTCTAATATTCATTTTCCCCATCTTTTCTGATATATTATCATTTTGTATACGTTCGGTAACATCTATTTCTCTCTATTAGGGGTACCCTTCTGTGTCCTTTCCGGTTGACACGTTTGTATTTATATAGTTGCCCCTCGTGGGGATCCGGGTTAGAATAGGTCCTCAGTACCCCTTGCTTGTCATAAGAGGGCGGTCCTTCGGATGAGACCGAAAAAACCGCGTCCTAGTGTCACAGCAGGTGTAGAACGATAAAGATCCCTCCCTGCTCAAAGGCCGCAAGCGCCGAGCATAGGCCTAACTTTTACAGCCCTTCAGTGGCAATAGTGACGTCTCTGTATGAGTGAAAGAGTCTCGAGAGGATGTTAAACAACATACAATCAATCAATTATATAGTTGCTAGCATTTGTATCTTCAAGGAGTTGTACTTTAGTAATTTGTTATCTCTCTGTATCCTTAAGGGCTGACTTTTTTTGTTTGTTTTGTTTGTTTGTTTTTTGGTTGTTTTTTTTTTTTATCCTTTTTAGGGTATTATTTTGTATTCTTTACTCTTCATTAACGTCTGTACTAAGGATAGCTATGAAAAAAGGTAATAATGTCGGAAGCAAGAAAACGCCCTTTATAACAAACTGTCGATTTATCAAGGGATGCTTATTCCTCTGATTCTCGACGGGACGTAAAACAAACAATCAAACAATCAATCAATCAATCCGTAGGGGTTCGGATTAGAATAGGTCCTCAGTACCCCTTGCTTGTCATAAGAGCAATATATGGGTCGGTCTTTCGGGTGACACTGCAAAAACTGATACCCCGTATTAAAGCAGGTGTGGCAAGATAAAAATCCCTCCTTGCTCAAAAGACGTCTCTGTAGGAGTGAAAAATTCTCGAGTTGGACATTTAAGCAATACATAATCAACCTCCTAGGCACATGATCCCACCTCTCAGCTCTTTAGTGTGTCCAGAGGTCTATTGGAGCGTTCACTTCGTAACGGGAGGCCATGAGTTCGATCCCTGCTCGTATCATGGCCGCGTCAAACCTACGACGTAAATAAGTAGTGATTGATTCTTCACCAGACCCTCGGCATTTAGAAGTGAGAATTACAAGTCTTTCGGATATGGCCTTAAAAACGGAAATCCCGTGTCACGATAGGCGTTGGCACGTTAAAGAACCCTCGTTGCTACGGCCCTGCGCGCGAAGCATAGATTTCAATTTGTGGTACTTCACCTACAGCTGATGAGGTCTCAATATGAGTGAAAAATTCTCGACGGGACGTAAAACAAACAATCAATCAATCTTCACTTTTTCATTGTATATTCAATATGATTAACAAAACGATCAATCGAATCACTCATTTTATCACTCGCTCATGAAGAACTTAATATTACATAACAATAGACAATTCCTTCATCAAGGACGATGGAGAAAGCATAATTAAAAGTGCCTTGTTATAAACAATGCAGAAGTAGTATATGTCGCGGTAACCGTCATGTGGACATTATACTGCGATAACTGTCCAAATATTCAAACGGATAAGCTAGGTGCACTTCTGTTTTCTTGACAGGCAGTCTTTACACACATCTTCTAGATTCTTGTATTTTGACTCGCATGGAAATTAACAGGAGTTACTGTATATTTTGCAAATAATGAAGAATGTCTTGATCTGGCGATATCGATAGGCCTAACCATGATGGAGCACTGCTGTGCAGTACAAAAATCAATGTTCAATAACAAACCGGAAATACAATTACTCACTACAATCCCAAATGTTCCTATAGTTCAAGGTCACTATATAATTGCTATTGAATTGGATAGGTAAGACTGTTTCATGGAAAGATAACTGCTACTGAATGACACATGTACAATGTTTGTTTTCAAAAATGACAACGAAAGGACAGAGTGCAGTATGGGATATTTTACGCCCTTCATATATCGGCAATGCTCACTCTAAAATATTAACTAGGTGTAAGCTTTTTAATTACGTCTTGTTCTGACGTCATGTTGTCCAGCAACAGCTCATTCATTTACACGGGTAAAGGCACATATAATTTATCATAATCATAGAGTCTAACGGCGTTTGAGGATTAATAATGTACAAATTAATTTCAATTTAATTCCTTTTTATATATTTTAAATGTCCCCTGGAGTAATACTGGAACATAGCCATTTTAAAAATCCATAGTGATAATAAAAATGTATCCTTTTATTTTGGGGTTACAGGTCTCCTCTAAACATGGCTTCTGCGATGTATACGTCGATTATGGTAGATAATTATAAACAATTGTCTACCATCTTTCTTTTGCATCTAAGATTATAATTCACACTTCCTATCTAAAAATACGTTATGCCCATAACGCACAAAGTACTTGACGGTACATTTATACAAGTTGCTACTGCGATTAGAAAAGAAAATATGATCGACGAAATGTTCATATTCCAATGTTTATGAATTCTTCACACAATATTCTAGGTGCACCATTTTATATAAAAAAAAATTTTCTTGGTATAACATTTACTATTATTATCATTTCATAAAAAGGTAGCAACGTAAAATGTAATAACGGAAAATGTGAAAAACTTAATCATTATATTTTGCGTTTATCTCTACACAAAATGTGATAAACGTAATTTATTTCATGTATTGTATTTTTTTAAAATAATAAATACTATGTGCACATTAAAACCCAAATGATCTATTAATCAGATAGATACTTGCAGATTTCATAACATAAATTGTCTATTACATTTTGCGTTGATCTCGACGTAAAATGTAATAATGCTCTCATATATCGTTAATTCCATAAAAAAGAAAAGTAATTAAGTATTGCTATCATTAATTGATAATACAGATGTCTTTGATTCAATTACGTAATAATTCACAATTAATGATGTCATAATTGAATGATATCTTCAATTGCTTGAGTTTATGCAAATTTGGCGCTCAATAGATCTTGTATGTATATATCAGTGACATTTTGATTTATTACATTTTGCGTTGAACTCAACGCAAAATGTACTAATGCAAAATGTACCAATACAAAATATAATAATTGAATTTATCGGGGTTTTTGCGTCTTTATCATGCGCGAAGAATCAAGGGAGGGGGCACCCCCATTTTTTAACGGTAGTAGTGAACTGGAGAATGTAAGCTTGAGATGTCTGATATAATACCCCCCCCCCCCCCAAATTAAAAAGTTGAAAATTAGATGAAATTTATTTTTTGGAGGAGGGGGACTGTAACCGCGCCCTACGAAGTGGGATTTTGAAAATTTGGCCAAACGCCTTGCATTGTTTACCTTCCCTTCATTTTTATTATTATTTTGAGAAGCCAATTTCCCATATGAAAAACGACGAACAACGATACTTGCCTGGTTATTACATTTTGTGTTGCTATGCAGGTATATTAAATGTATGGTGTTAATTCCACACTTTAACAAATTTTTCCGTCATTTACACAGGTAAAGAATGGTAAACCATTTCACAAAACGAAAAATGCATAACGACCAAAGATTATTTTTAAGCCTGCAAAACTCCATTGACAAAAATATAAATATTCAGGAAAATTGCATTCATGTGTTGCTGAAGTATAGCGTACATTTCTGTAACATGCCATGATTTAGGTTTACGTGCACGTGTAAATCAGAATTATTTTTATTTTGTAACTGGTGAAAAACAGACATACAGCTCTATGTCTAAATCTCCAACTGATCTATTTCATTCCATATTAGGATTCATAAATAAGTAAAATTCGTAATGGGGTTTTTTATTATTTTTTTTATTATACTATTTTTATATAGCGCCTTATCTAATTATATAATTACTCTAAAGCGCTTAACATGTAAAACAAGAGCAATATAAAAACGAACATTATATAAATTGAAAGGTCACAAAAATAATAATCATCTAAAGTCGAAATGGGAGGTATTAGTAAATTTTTAATTTTTTTTTTTTTAAATTTTTTTAATTTTTTTTTTTTTAACAAAACACAATGTCAAAATAATGCATAAGTGGGATTTGCACAAACCAAGGGTATCAAATTTTAGTCATTGATTAGTAATTTCAATATGTAAAACACAAACGGTACCAGTTTTGATGCACCAGATCATTTCGACAAATAATGTCTCTTCAGTGATGCTCAAGACAAAAATGTTGGAAATCCGAAATAAGAACACACTTAGAAGAGCTGAAAGAACCAAAAATACCAAATAGTGGAGCCAAATCCGGCAAAGGATCAGAGCTATGCATGAGGGAGATAATCCTTATTTCTTCACAGCACATTTATATCCGTAATTCATGCCATTACCGAAGTACTTAGCAACTGGTATGGTCAGAGTCACAAAGCCTGGAAAACATAATAATTTACACTTCGGATTTATATACCGTGGTATTGATTTGGCCTAATGTTTCAACACGGTGTTGACATTATGTAAACGCATACAGGAGGGTTGGGAATAGGCAAAAAGCCTCGTCTGTTCCCCCTCCTACTTTTTTACTTTTCGACAATTTACTTTTCCCGTTATTTTAACATGCGAAGTCCATATTTTCTATATGCAAAATTCGATTGAATGACTGTCTCTCTCCCCCCTCCCCCCTAGATTTTTAGAGTTGTAATAAAGGTTGTTGATATGTGAAGCTATGAACTGAGGGAAGCACGTAGTGAATCACCTTTGCGTCCCCCTCCTACAATTTTAGGATTTTGAGGTTTGGGTAGAAGTACCCCAAATTCATTTTTTTGGTCTCTTGCTTGCTACGAATTTTAAAGCAATTTTAAAATGTTTCTCGTAATATTAAGAAGGAATTGTGATGATTAGAATTTCCTACAATTTGATAGATTTTGCAGTGACTGACAATTGAATATTTTCGGTCCAAATGCAGATATTTTTAAAATTTCTAATGATGAACTCAAATATAAGTACAGATGCAACTCCTGTAAGTGTCCACCACCGTGTATTGTTAATCCAAAATTTTAAAACATCTATATCTTGTTCGAAGAAATGATATTGTATACCGAAGATTCTCTCTCTCTCTCTCTCTCTCTCTCTCTCTCTCTCTCTCTCTCTCTCTCTCTCGTTAAATCAAGGTATAAAACTGACCTTTAATAATTAGGTGGTTCCCAAAGAGATAACAAATCTTGAAAGGTGTATTATATTTTCGTTTATATATTCCCTTTAATATATTTTTGTGTGTGATCAACTGTCAATTTTTGATTGCGCATGTAATACCCATACTTTCACCCAAATCTATATTTCCAATCACTATTGTACATGAATGTAATCGTGCACGCAATATCATAATATCCAAACAGGTGTTCAGTGTATATATACATACATGATCAGATTCCTGATTTTTATGAACTGCTTAACACCTGACCAGTCAAGTATTCACTACAGGAAAAATTTCGTTTCTGATATCTCCCCTGATAGAAGACCCTGATTGGCACGATAGAAGTGTGTCGCATTGTGTATGTAAGGGAATGGCAACATGTTGTGGGGTTCCGTCGAGATACAAATGATGTTTATTTATTTTGTTTTCTGGATTTATCAGAATAAAGAGAATCTAACATTTTTGGTAAGTGCACGTCTCCCGTCCCGAGTAAAACAGCTTTCCTCATTTGATGCATTTTTTGGCAAGCAATGTCAGGTGCATTTGTGTATCCGTGGGTACCTGTATTTTGCAAGGATTGAATGTGAATAATATTTTATGCTCTTTGCTTGTTCCATTCTATTTGAATACAGTTGGCAAATTATTTCTCGTTTTATTGACAAACTGTAAATACTTGCATGCATGTGCAAGCAAGCAACAAAGCTTTATTAGGATTTTCGTCTCATTTATCTAAATTTTCAGAATGTTTTGCTACAATACAATATGTATTTTGTAATTCTGAGCATTGCATAATGTTTTAAAACGTGATTTCCATTGTTTCTCATTCCCTATACATTCCTATCGGAGATGTGCACTGGTCGAGTTCAGCTAGAAAATCACTCTGGTGTGACAATACCATTTAGGGTATATACGGACAGGGTAAAATATGATATCTGAAAAAAGATATGGCGGATAAGGTGAGAAATATGTACGTATTTATTAATTCATGTCAGCTTTAATTTATCAAATAATCACCGAGAAAAATGATAAATGTTTCAAATTTCCGAACAACTTTCAGGACTCTGGATTGCTTAAATTTGATGTCCGAAAATGTCAACAACAACAACAACAACAACAACAACAAACAACGCCCCCCCCCTCCCCCCCCCCCCAAAATACATATTTTGAATAAGTCCTATTTTATTCATTGATTATAGAAATAGCACAAATTTTCAAGTTCATATTCCGACATAAAAAGGGAGTATATAATGGCTCATGTCGCATTTAGTTTTTTATGTTTTTATAAACAAAATAAATATAGATTATCGTATGGAATGTCACTGATTCTCATTTCTTCCCAATGAAGTCCAAAACAGTAAAATATATATTTCAACTTTTTAAACATCATAGAATGCCTCTTTTCCAGCAATGTTTTAATGTTTATATATATATATATATATATATATATATATATATATATATATATATACATGCATTCATTTTGTATCAAATGTCCTTAAAGACATTAATTTTCCTGCAATGAAGTAGTCCCTCTCAAGAATCTTTCACTCATATGGAGCCGTCACTATTGCCGGTGAAGGACTGCAAAACTTAAGACTATGCTCGGCGCTTGCGGCCTTTGAGCAGGGAGGGATCTTTAACATGCCACACCTACTGTGACACGGGGTCTCGGTTTTTAGGGTCTCATCCGATGTCGCCTCTTACGACAAGTAAGGGGATACTGAGGACCTATTCTAGCCCGGATTCCCACGGGACTCTCAATCTTGTAATTTCCCTAAAATATACAAATCAGAGAGATGGGCAAACACGGGCCCCTGGACATAGTAGAGGTAGGATCAGGTGTCTAGGAGGAGTAAGCATCCCCTGTCGACCGGTCACACCCGCCGTGAGCTCTATATCTTTATCAGGTAAACGGAGTCATCCGAAGTCAGAATCAATGTTCTTTATAATATAGAAGACGGATTTCGTTTTTCGCTGATAAAGAAAGCAATCGTATATCAAAAGTTACTATTTCAAAAGACCAAACATACTCGGTTTTTCTATACTGTTATACAAACGTGGTGATCATAATATTATACGTCTGGGGCCAGTTTCACAAAGCTAACTTACCACCAAGACTTATCCTGTTGTCTTACGATAGAATTCTTCCTTAGTTGTTCCGTATCTGTTTCATAAAAAATCGAATCTTAAAATTGTGGTAACGTCTGCCGTCGTGGCTTTACGACAGTCACCTAAGACTTAACTATGGAGGCCGCTCACATTATGCGGTGTCGTCGGCCGGTTAGACGAGAAAGGCAATTTAGGACGGAGATAATCCATTGGATTATATGAATGAAAGAGAGATTGTTTTCAAATTTAGACGACTAGAACGCCATCAGATCAGTCATGTCAAATGGTGGATAACGATTCAAAAACGACCCACTCGTGGGCCCCATTCACTATCAGCGTTTCTAATAGTCGTGGCTACCGTCAGGTTTTCTGCTACAGTAAATTTTGAGTTGATAACTGTTGATTCTCACGACATTAAGTGTATCGTCTCCATAGCAGCTAGACCCATTTCTGATTTACTTTCAAAATCAAGCCCAGACCAGATTACATTAAGATGCCTTACAAAGAAGCAGAGATCAATGATATGATGATAATATTTTCTAAATTGCTGGATTGAGTCAATAGATGACACGTGTTGTCAAGCTCGCGATTTAAGCGGTTTTTTTTCTCTCTCTCTTCTGTTAAAATATCTGTTTTCTGCTATTGAAAAAAAAATATATCTTTGCCTGCCGTGACATATTTAGATATACACAAATGTGGAAGGATGGGTCGAGGGTTGATTTATTCATCGAGTTGTACAGCGAACTGAACAATAAAATCACTGAAATATGAATGGTTCTCTAAGTGCTCTATATAGACCATTTTGCTATAAAGTACACTTATATACACAAAAATACAGGACATGAATTCGTTTAATGATATATTTACACAACGGAAGATTTATTGATTATATATTGTTTAACGTCCCGCTTGAGAATTTTTCACTCATATGGAGACTTCACATAACGGAAGACTACAGTAGTTGAAAAATTATAATAATTTGCAATTATCAATTACAGACTGAATACTGTTAGTTATCTTGGCCTTTTCATCGTAAGTAAAAATATAATATTTGAAAGTTTTGTGAAACAGTTGTGAATATTCTTAAGAAATTCATAAGTTAGAACTTACAATATATCGTATAACGGGTTATTTTTACTGCTACAATTTTTAACGGATTTTAAATAAAATCGATATCTAAATATTTTATGTGTTTATTTTTTGCGCATTCATCATTTCCTATAAACAACAACAAATAGAATAGCTAAACTGTTTGGTTGCTTGCTTTTCTGATATCCGTAGGAATTTTCCCCTGTAGTTCAGTACGCTTTGGTAAACTTGATTGTTTGTTTGTTTTACGTCCCGTCGAGAATTTTTCACTCATATTGAGACGTCACCAGCTGTAGGTGAAGTACCACAAATTTGGAGTAAACGTGATACGGGTTAAAGTATTTCCTTGTGGATGACCTTGTGGAAATAGTGGAAAATCACCTGTGTACTCACTACTCACTACCGATATTTTCTTAGTCTACTGCATGAAGAGCTCTAACAGGGGAAATAACTCTAATGGGAAAATCGTTAAAATTTTTACGAGTATATTTTTTACGACAAAACTTGTAAAATAAATAAAAATTATACTGTATCTTACGAAATTTTGTGAAATCGGACCCCCCCCCCCCGGGCCAATTTCACAAAACTATCATATGACTAAATTCTGTCTTACGACCAAAATTTGCCTTAAGATACTCTCACAGCTGTTTCACAAAATCTGTCATATCTGAAGATTAATTAACGTTGTTAGAATTCTTAAAATATACAGGGGTCAGTTTCACAAAGCTGTCATAATATCTATCCTAAGACATGTATTAAGACCGTCTTAAGATTACGATAATCATAAGATATGTCACTGCAGTTTCACAAAACAATCACAACTTCGAGTTAATCTTAAGTTAATCATACGGAAATCTTATTACATATCACGGAGTGGAAGTGTGAACGTATTTTAAACATCAAATTTATTATTTCAGTATTAATTATTAACAGTTTGGGAAAAAAAAGAAGATTTTTCACGCTTACTATAGAAACTTGTTAAGCGGGTGTTCGATTTTATTCGTTGTAACGTGAGAACAGTTGTGCGTATGCTGTTTAGGATCATTACGCGTAAACTACCCCAGTTTTGTATCGTGCAAAATGAGTAGAAATTACTTTCATTATGTAAATGAATGTAAACAGTCAATTGCCATAATATTGGAATCGAGCTTGAATCAGCCTTCGTTTAACTTCTGCACCGTCATTGTTAATTCATTGATAGACCTGATTGTCTGTTCGATGAAATGATGCAGTCACAGTTCTGTATGACACGGGCAGTCACAGTCCTGTATGACATAGGCAGACACAGTTCTGTATGACACGGGCAGTCACAGTTCTGTATGACACTGGCAGTCACAGTACTGTATGACACAGGCAGCCACAGTCCTTTATGTCCACTCAGGACGAAAGAAATGGGTCCCTCCGAAATGATCGATGCAACGGAACCACATTTTAAGCTCACTAAATGCCTGCTAAGTATGATTTCTGGTTTGTATATGAGCTTTATTGCATGCCGTTTAATTAATGGGGATTGCTTGCATTTAATACTGGAATCATTCAAAAATGTCTCTTCACACTGTAAACACTTCATCAAGTAATAAAATATACACAATTTCGAACATTGAACAAAGTACAACCCAGGTCATTTAGCAACCCTGATCAATGTTAAACTTGAATCAACGTTGCCATGACATTTATTGAATAAAAGCTTTTTTCTGTTTACAATTAGATATTCGTCAAGTAATGGAGGATTGGTGGAATTTATCCTATTACGTTAAATAAATGACATATGACCAAACCTCAAAATGTCATTGTATGGAAGACTGTCCAATATGCGTACAGGACTCAATGCAACCAAAGGTGACAAAAATGGCATGCTTGTGGAGACACAAGTCGTTTGATATCATGCAGATCTGTAGTTACAACTTGAAAACGTCGACTGGCATAAACTCACAGAGCAACCGTCACTTGCAGTGAAGTTGACAGTACGAGATTTATTTGTGAGATATTGTAAACGAATACTGAGTTCATCACACGGATCAAGATCACGTTTCGCGGTGTTAATGACGTCTACATCGCCTGCAGATAAGCTACCTAAATCTTAACAAAGCATGGGCAAAGCCGTAACTACAGGTTTCCGTGGCGTTAGTAGAGTAAGACGCTCCATGGTTGCCGGGATGTTTCCTCAGCCACTGAGCCCTTACTGCCATAATTAGATAAAGATACTAAAACCATATTGGGCTCGTATGTATAATTTTCAATTGTTAATTGAGCATTAGATGAGACACATATTCTATTGAAGACCCATCGTCTTTGTAAACAAAAACTTTCAAGAAACATCATGTCTATTTGCAGTCAAACCGCACTATTTCGAACTTGAGGGGGTCGAGAGAGAAAAAAGCTTCGAGATATCAGGGATTCGAGATATTGTAGTTAAAAGAAAATGTATTTGTTTCCACATATCAATGATATTCGAAATATTAATGTTCAAGATATCGAAGTACAACAGTGTAACATTATTAATGATTTAAAAAAAAAAAAATTGGGTTGCTAAATGACCCAGGTCGTCAAACGATCAAATCTGTGCGATCAAATTCTCTTTTGGTCAAATGTTTGAATATGACAATATTGTTAGAATCTGGTTATTTGATGACAAGTTGTTGATTCCCAAGCAACCCCCATCGAGCGGCAAATATTGAAACACATATACGAACCAGACAGAGACCTCTTAAGCTGAAATGTAGTGTGACTGAAATGAGATTTAGTTAACATTTCGCAAAGGACTAAAGCAATATTTTCGTGATTTGGCCCAGCCAATTCTTAAAAATCAAACTTTATATTTATGAAATGAAACTTTGGTCAGACTTAGATGCGATATCATACTATTAATATCCATATCAAGCGTAATTATATGCATTGAAACCGGATGCGATATGGCAAAAATACCCATTTTTAATCTAAATTCTAGACAAATTTTAATGGGCACCATCCTTAGTGAATATTACATTATTTCAGTTGTAAATTCATTAAAAAAAACTACCAAGAGTCATAAAACTAAGAGTTTCACAATTCTTTAAAAATCATCAACTTTCCACGGTATTCCATATTTATTAGATAAGTAATATTTCATTGTACACGTATATAGGAAGAGGATATTCAATGAAGAACATACAATAAATGATACACTTTTCTGTCACACCGGTTAAGCGACTCTTAATAGTTAACTATTTTAGCAGTATGACGATGTTAAAATAACGTTAAAACGTCAATGCATTTATCTCATTGCTGTATATTGAAGTCTGTAAAATAAAAGTGTGTGGAGGAAATTACAAAAATAAACTGTTTTAGAAAGCAGATGTAACCTTTGACCCTTAAAAGATTATAAAATTTGGAGACAGCGCCATTTTTCATAATTTTTGGCTTTAGTCCTTTATGATCGTTATAACCACCTAATTTGCAAATACAGCCTGTTATTAGGTCGAATGTTGTCTGACGAATTGTTAGATAGTTCTTTGCATACTAATTTTGACTACTAATTACTTCGTTTATCTGATCAAGGACATACCGCCCGTGGGGTAAGAATTGGTCCTCGATACCCCTTGCTTGTCGCAAGTGGCGACCCCCGAGGGGATCCGGGTTGTTAGACTAAATCCTCAGTAGCCCTTGCTTGTCGTAAGAGGCGAATAAATGGGGCGGTCCTTCGGATGAAACCGAAAAAAACGAGACCCCATGTCACAGCATGGGCCTAAAGTTTGCAGCCCTTCACCGGCAATGGTTGATGTCTCCACACGAGTGAAAAAATTATATATATATATATATATATATATATATATATATATATATATATAAACAACCATATTCTACGGATTGGTATCGGTAAAAAAAAGTGAAAATAACAAACTTTGATCAATGTCATAATTCCTATAAAGGATACAAAATCATGAGTAGTGGAAACGAGACCGAGTCCTGATATAACAATATGTTAACACTACATTTAATATGTGTAAACTCTCTACTGTAGTTGGTCTTAGTGCGTCGTCCGTTGACAATTGAACATTTCTAATTTCTTTTTAATCACTACATTTCCAATTCATTCAGGTTTGGTGTGAAGAATATTTGGGACAAGGCGGACACAAATTGTAAATTTCAAGACTCCTGCCTCCCTGGGACCTTAGGGGTAGGAGGGCCAAAATGGCCAAAAACTGTCCAGTTTTCAAAAATCTTCTTCTCTAGAAGTGCACATCTGTATATATATAAAAAAGTAAATACATAGTAATGTAGAGCAGGAATGCCTCTACGAATTTTTTTAAATTTCATGATCCCCAAGACAGAAGCTTTAACCCCAGGACAGGACCAAACTTGGTATATGGTATTTATGGGTAAAACATTTTTTGTAAACAAAAACAATCTTCTTGAATGCTTTGACACCAAATTAAAACTAAATGGATGTTTAGAATGAGTAGGTAGCCCTTTACCCAAATTGTAAATTTTGTGATCCCATGGGTAGGGTTTGGTGTGAGGATGCGACCAAAATATCTGTGATGAAATGTGTTAATTGAAAATTTATAACTTCTTGATAACTACCATTCAAATTTCCCTGAAATTTTGTATGAGGCATCTTTGAGACAAGGGGGACTCAAATTGTAAATTCCAGGACTCCTGCTCCCTAGGAGCGGGGCAAAAACTGTTAGGATAAGAGGAATGTAAATTATGATATTTATGATCATAGCTCCACCAGGGCCTCATGGTTGGGGGAAAAAATGCAAAAAAGCTAAAGCTTTAAAAATCCTCTTTACTCCCACACAAAGAGGAGCTTAAATTCAAATAAGAGACACCACAGCAAGTCTATGTATGGGCTGTGATACCCAGGTGACCGTTAAGGCTGTGGGCCTCTTATTTAATACGTGATAAGGGTTTTCGTAAGATTTTCTGAACATGGATGTCGTGATAATTTGTGAAACAGCAAGAACATGTTACAATTACCACAAGTCAGATCTTGAATATCTTAGAATAATTATCATATAATCTATTTAGTATGTAAATGATATATTTGTATTATCTTAATTATCTGTTGTAAACTGATACGCTGTTCGACTAAAGGCAATGTAGAACTTGAATTCCTCTGTGAATATCCGGATCTGCCCCCCTAGTCCAGCTTGGTAACGTTGTACAATCAAATTGGTCTGTCCAGCACACGATTCAGACCATGCTTGTTTTGTCCGCACGACTTATATATCTCCAGACCGTCTTGTTTAATCGTATTTACCGAGCGAGAGAAGAACAAAACGAAGACATTAAAACGTATTTGAAGTCGATATTGTGGTACATTCAACATCATTCATTTAAGAATTCTAAAGGTTATTGGCGTACGACTGAGTCTCTGTTGGATTTTCTCTTAAATCGGCGAGGGGTGTCTAACAAAACGCATATCAAGTTTTGATTTTTGTAAATTTGTTATTTTATGATATAGAACAATAAACGATATTATGATTTTCAATCCTTTTTTTAATGTAGTTTTTTTTTTGTGAATTTCTTCTGGAATTTTTCTTACGTTTTTCCAATTTTTAACAAAAAATAACCACTACATATGCGAGCATGCAATGAAAAACTTACAAACTTGGTATTAATTTCATAATCTGTTGTCCGACACACTTGTCTTAATAAATAGAAAAGATGGACAATTCTAATTTACATTTCATTCCTCAGAGTTAAGATTAAAATATCATAAAATTTTGATCTCACCTGATAAAACTCCACACGACGACCCCGTTTCCTGCAACAGATCCTAAGGTAACACACACCATGATAATTCCAACGCTAATATGATACGAAGAGGAAATCTTTTCAAAATTCTGCCAGAAGGGGTGTAAAAACGAAAGATTTTCAGTCATCTTCAAAGTCTTCCCCACCAAAAAAAATTCTCCAAATTCATCAACATCTTCAAAATGTTTGTCTCGCGTGATCGTCTACTTGTATATCTTATTCGTCTGTTCAATTACACCGAGGATTGCACATTATTAATTTGCTTTTCATTTGATAAGAAATTAAGATTGCCTTTATCCGTCTATTGTTTCCGTGCCACTGGTGTTATTAGAACGTGGAAATTGGACTGTTCGCTAGATGAATGATCAATATACGAATTACTTAACTGTTTATAACGTGTCCTTTTATATATAGCTCCTTACATTTCATGAATAATTCACATTTCAACATATCGAATATATCAACAAGGTTGGGTGTGTATATAAAATAATTTCAACTAACTGCGCCATTGACTATCTGATTTCTTGACAACAAAAAACTCATCCAGTACATGACATTGTTTGTTCTTTTGTTTACTAGTACATGCATTGTTTACTATTGACTCCATCAGTTAAAAGCTAAAGTGTTTGAGGATGACTGCTATTTCAGATTTTATTAAATATATCGTTTCACCCAGTCGACATGTATGTTATATAAATACAATTTCTATATATGTTGGTTGGTTATCAACATCAACTCGATAATTTTTCAGTCATATCGAGACTTCACCGTATTGCCGATGAAGGGTTGCAATTTAGGCTTATGCTCGGCGCTTAGAGCGTTTGAGCAGAGAGGCATCCTTATCGTGCTACACCTGCTGTGACACGGGGCCTCGATTTTTGCGGTCTAATCCAAAGGACCGCTCCATTTAGTCGTCTCTGACGACAAGCAAGGGGTACTGAGGACCTATTCTAACCAGAATCACCACGGGATTTTTAGAATATGACATTTTATTATTGATACTATATAATGTTTTATTTCTACTATATGATATTTTATAATTTCTATCATATGCCATTTTAACATTTCCACTATATAACATTTTACTATTTCTGTTATTATTTCCGCAACACGAGATTTTACTTTTTCAACTACATGTCAATTTACTATTTCTACCAAATTGTATCCGGGTTCTCTCCTCTACCAATAAAAATGGACGCCGCGAGATAACTGCAATATTGTTGAGTGTGTCGGAAAACAACAAACAATCAATCAAGGCTATTTGTACTATATTATATTTTATCATTTCTGCAACATGATATTCTATCATTTTTGCGATATCCCCGCGGGGATCCGGGCTGTTAGAACAGATCCTCAGTACCCTTGCTTGTCGTAAGAGGCGACTAAATGGGGCGGACATTCGGATGAGACCAAAAAAACCGAGGTCCCGTGTCATAGCAGGTGTGGCACGTAAAAGATCCCTCCCTGCTCAAAGGCCATAAGCGCCGAGCATAGGCCTAAATTTGTAGCCCTTCACCGGCAATGGTGATGTCTCCATATGAGTGAAAGATTCTCGAGCGGGACGTTAAACAATATTTAATCAATCAATCAATTTCTGCTATGTGATGTTGTACTTTTTCTGTTGTATGATAATTTACTTTATGTGCAGTATAATATTTTACTATTATTACCATATGGTATTTTTCTGTATGTAGTACCGGCAATCGTGACGTCTCCATATGAGTGAAAAAGTTCTCGAGCGGGACGTTACAATATACAACCATTTGATTTTTTACTATTTCTATCATATAATATATTATTATTTACTAGTATGCTACATAGTATTTCACTGTTTTTACTATATGGTAATTTATCATTTCTATCTTATGACATTTTACTGCTTTCTTTTAAATTTAAACATGGCAAGAAACTAAAGCTGTGTTTATATCGACAAATAGGATGAAAACGTACGAAACCTAAGCATGGAAGGATTGAGCGTAAGCAATCGATGTCCCTGTGCTTCATGTGCATTAGACAGCTTGTCTCTTCATTAATAATTGGAACAGATCAACCGTCAGCTCTTTTTTTTTTCGCTTTCGTTCAGGTTGTACAACGGCTGTTCAGGGCGAAGTTTCAAAAACTCCATCATGAATGAAGTACTAGGTCACATGATCTTAAGTTACACGCGACGTTTCTCAATCATGTATGATTGCGCCCATAATAAAAGGTCCTTATATAGAATATAGAAATCAGGTCAAAGATCTGATGTTATGCCGTAAAGACGCATGAAATAAGACCCAGCGCTTTGTCTCTGTTCGATTAGAGTGTTGTTTTCTGGAATGACGTTAAGAACGTCATAACGTTACGTTGATGTTATAGAATATATATCACTGCTATATATATGACTTCGATTGATTGTTTCGATTGATTGTTTGTTTGTTTTCCGCCACACTCAACAATTTCTCAGTTATCTGGTGGCGTCCAGTTTTTGTAAGTGGAGGAGAGAACCCAGATGCAATGTATCCGGGAAGAGACCACCGACATTCCGAAAGTAAACTGGCAAACTTTCTGAAATATATCGGCTCGAGCGGGATTCGAACCCGCGCCGACTAGAGGTGAGAGGCCTTGTGATTTTGAGAGCAATGCTTTAACCACTCGGCCACGGAGGCCCCTTTATACGACTTCGAAGTGAAGGAGAGCCATACAATTTCATATTTTAAATATTCTACCTATTATCGAAATGAATCTGCCAAAAAGTAAAAAGGGGTAAAAATTGCCATAAAGGCTCTTTTGTCGTGAGCGCATTATTATTTCTTCTGTACTTGCACTTAATAATAACAATTAACACAAATCAACAAAACAATACTTATTTTTTGCATTAGCGTTCATTGCAGTGCTGAAAGTCACTCCAATACCGTCATGCAGTCTTCAGCATCAAACACACATATACTTAAAATCTTCTGAAGTTTTCAATCCGACAAGCATTTGTCGTACTGGCTCAACATGTACATGTACCATTATCTGACCCCATAAGCAGCTTATCAAGTACTGTATTAACACGAATTAATAAACTGTAAAAATAAACGTTCCCGTGCAAAGTTTGAATGCCAGAATGAATACCATTCGAACTTAAATAAATTTCGAAACCTTCAAGCCCCGCCCCTAACTATTATTGGTGTTTCTACAAAAGAAAATAATTTTATTCTAATTCACCTAGGTCAAACGAAATAAATTATAATTTTTGTGACTTTTCACTTTAATTTTATTTTGATTTTACCAAATACAAGCTAGTGGGAAATTACCAGGTATGTTTTGAGTTAGATATTTTGATAGGCCATGGTTGTGACAAGCAAAAATTGTAAAATCTTGCTTATCTACGAGGTTGTATAAGGGGAGATAAATCTTTTGATCAAATCCGGGACCCTTGCATTACTAGACAGGTGATCTATTGTTTGATTAATTGTTTGGTGTTCGTCCCAATGAAAATTTTTCACTCATATTGAGGCGTCATCAGTTGTAATTGAAGTCCCGCAGACCTATCCTTAAAACTTCCTTAGAAGTGCCTTAGAGTTCCTTGACATGCCAACGCCTAGAGAGAAAGCGTTACTGTGTGGTTACAGTACATATTCATAAGCCTATCATCAAAATGGCCGACGTCGCGCAACGCTTAAAGCTCAAATAATAGATATCAGCCTCCAAAGACGTGAAATCCTATAGGAGAATGGCAGGATTTCAAATCCTACAAAAATTCTATCATAATCGTATGGGAGAAAAAAAATCCTATCTGTCTACAAAATGGCCGATGTCGCGCAACGCTTAAAGCGTAAGCTCAAACAAAAAATCCCATTTTTCATTTTAATCAGTGGTGTTCTTACCTTAAAGTTTTTATTTTATTACTTTGTTGCATGCCCCTTTGATCTAACAACATGACGAAGACGTCTCCGAATAGAAGCATATAAAACAGTGCAACATCTAACTCTGGACACGACAAAGTCCAGACCTCTTACTACTCTTTTATGATAAAGGTCTTGCGAAAAATCTAAGTGCATGTTGTGGGAGTTTTTTAGCAGTATGTCATAGTCCAAGGTTGGGCTCATACATCCTTGTAGAATAATATATCAGCCTCCAAAGACAAGAATCCTATAGGAGAATGGCAGGAGGATTTCAAATCCTACAAAAATCCCATCATAATCCTATGGGAGAAAAGATCCTAATATTTACATAATTTTCCGTAGGATTATTAATCCTATATAAAGTGGGTTTTTTTGTTTTGTTATTGTTGTTTTTCTTTTCTCTCTTTTTCTTCAGTCATTTGGGTATAGATTTCATCCGATGTTAATAATCGGTGTTTTGTTCTTTCCTTACTGGATTTTGATTGTGTTACTTTTTTTTCGATACAGGTTGAGACAATTCAAAAATACGATTTATCTCCTCGTTCCACGAGTTTAAATCGGCATTTGCTGTAGAGACAGCAGCGGTGATTTCTACAATATTGTCACCTTGTTCATTTAATGCTTGCATGTTCCCGCTGATAAGAAGTTGGTAAAGTTCATCTGCAGTTTCCAGAGGAACAGCCACATCACCATGAATTACTGTTGCTAGCAGTTGCGATGTAACACATTTACCATTAAATCAAATGCTGTCTGATGTGTTTCATACCAATTGTTTGGCCGTTCCTGGCACACTGATTCTGACTACGGATTGCTCCATTTACCTGATCGGAATATAGGACTCACGGTGGGTGTGACCGGTCGACAGGTGATTCTTACTCCTCCTAGGCACCTGACCCCCACCTCTGGTATGACCAGGGGACGTGTTTGCCCATCTCTCTGACTTGTATTTTCTATAGGATTTACGAGATTTAATACTGTTAGTTATCTTAGCCTTTTCTGTGCTGCGTTTTCTGTTTCATCGGGGATTGTTGTATCATTTCCGTAAACATTCTCATCATTGTGAAACGACAGAGATGGAGCAAAAGCAGATGTAGGGATACGGCTAGGATTAAAGGGGTAGATCCCGCACACATCGAATCCCTTTATGATGTTTACCTTGGAAAAGGCTTTGCTCATTGAACAAACGAGGCCACTCCCATTTGGTTACCATTTTGCTTGTGGTGATTCCATGAAATCAGTACAAATGTCGTTGTACTGCCTTTGAAATGGGCCAAATACTGTTTTGTCCAAGGGTTTCAAAAACTGCGTTGTGTGAGGGGGGGGGGGGGGAACAATGCAATGTCATTCTCTCTGGCAACTTGCATCAAACCAAGGGTCTCATAAGAATTATGGCTGTCCAGAATAATAATATGAGGCCGTTCAGGACCACAATGTTTAAGACAACGGTCTTTAAACCAGGAGACCCCTAGTATGTCCCCCACCCAAGCTTTTGTCTGGTGTGTATAGTTTGCTCCTGTTGGGTCCTTGCTCACGTTTAGGCATTCAGTGATTTGTCTGTGAGACCTTTCACTATAACTAACGGTGGTATATCTTGACCAGCAGCGTTTACGCACAATAACACAGAAACCCCGTGTCTAGAATTTTCAACTCTCTACCTGGAACATTTCTCTGACTGCATTCTGCCAGCACTTTAGATGGTTTATGTGTCAATAAAACGTTTGTGTCGTCTATATTCCAGATTCTTTGAGGACATCTGTGTACATCTAAATCCGTAAAGACCTGGTGTAAGTCTACAAAGTATTTGTTAGTGACATCGTGATTCAGCATCCTGGTGACCCTAACATTGTTTAATGATGTAGGGGTCCTCAATGACAGATCTGGATGCCGCTTCTTAAAGCTGGCAATCCAGTCCTTCCCAGGAATTCAGTTGCGAAACGATGTGTGCATTTTCATTTCTGTCGAGATACTTTAAAGGTAAGCTGGCCTCGGGTAACACCAAAACCCATTTTCTCCACTTCTTTTATTTTTTCTGCAATCTCGTTTTCCATTTCAATAGGAAATACAAGTTGTTACCCCGGCGCTTTCCCCTCAGGTACTCTAGCTGACACATGATCTAGAATAGTAGACTTAGGAACCGCAAAAGAGGGCGCTGCCTTCCTAAGTGACATTCCACCATTAACAGCAGTTACGGCATTCTTCAATGCAGTTGGGTCACATCTACATCTAACGCCCCTGGCTTTGCGTGGCATGATCCTAAAAGAAACAAATTTTTAAAAAATCAAATGCAACCATATACTTATACTTTTGTTTCATAAAAAAGGGGGGGGGGCTATCAGGTTTTTTTTTTTATTAAAAAAAAAAAAAGGATACTCCTTGAAAATTATCATATTCAAAAAATTATCCCATCCAACAACTGTTTCGGAGAAAGTTGCCCCCCCCCCCCCCCCCCCTCTTCCCTAAAATTTTTTCTAAGTAATGATTTTTAATTACAATGATTTACTCCAAACAAGCTTGATATATGTTTTTAAAAAGTTCTAAATAGCAAGAAATAAGAACTTGATTTCAAGAGTTGTTCTTGTGAAGTAGCAAGTGTCCGATATAACCCGATTGGTAAAAATCAATAGCAGGGGTTTATCGGACACATTTTTCTATAAAATAAACTTTAAAAATTAACGAAAAAGGGTGAAACATATGTTTTATTCTAATTTCAATACAAAATCAATAAATAAAAACAAACAAAAAAAAAAAAAAACAAAAGCAAACAAACAAAAACAAAAAAAAAAAGTAAAAAAAATACAAACAAACATATTATATGCATGGACGAATCCACTGACATTCCGAAAGGGGTATCTGGTTTCGACCAATTGCATCGTTAGAATCAACACATATTGAATATGTACAAGGACGAGAGATAGGGAGAAGAATACAAAGAAACGAAAGCAAGAACTAGTAAGTCGATATATAACGAACGTTTTTACATAATCGGATTAAAAATCCCCCCCCCCCCCCCCCCCCGATGTCCGATAATAGACACCGGCACACAGATTTGGTTACAGATTTCTGCCATTATTTTGCAATACAAGGGTTTGATTGAATATGAACTTCATATTTTGTAATTGGGGCCAAATATGATATCAAACGAACTTAGTTCTTTATGTAGCAATATTCCATCATCACTTGCAAATGGTGTTTGTTTCTCTAAACTTGTTCGATGAAAAGGCCAAGATAACTAACAGTATTCAATCTCGTAATTCCTATAGAAAATACAAACCAGAGAGATGGGCATATGCGAGAATATTTTTTGCGAGTGATCAATTTTTAAATCGAGGCAAACTACTACTACTACTACTACTACTAATAATAATAATAATTTATTGTTGTAAGAGTTTTAACAGTCTCGTTTGAAGTCAGTATTCGCAATTACTATGCTTGTTCTAATGATCTTATTTGCAAATACAACCTCACATAAGGTTGAATGTTGTCTGACGTGTTTCATACGAATTGGATGGCTAGTCTTTACACACTGACTTTGACTGCGATTTAGTCCATTTGCTGATCGAGTGCTCACAGCGGGTGTGACTGGTCAAAGGGGAGTAGTTAGTCCTCCTAGGCACTGACTTCCGGGTCCGTGTTTGCCTTACTCTTAATTTATAACATTGAATCTTCATTTTTCATTACCCTTACATAGCCAATAATGTTTTAGTTATATAATGTTCCTAAAATATAGAGAATTATAACGCGTAGTATCTGGTCCATTATCGAATACCACTTTCCTAAAATTAATGAGATCAACCTCAATCTATTCTGGGTACAGGTTTACGTTATTGCAGTGTAATTGTAAACAATGATAGCGATCCAGAAATCACATGGGAACTCCTGAAAGCAGGTGTCTATGTTTTATCAATTAATCCTTGTAATATTTCTATTCAATTTTGATTTGCTGGAAGAGGCAGGTACATATTGTTCAAAACTTGAAACCTCTCACTAGCTTTGATCAATATCGTTGAGTGAACTTTGAAAGCATACGTAACTTTAACTCATTCATCTCGGTGTAAAGTAAGAAACAAAGGAAATATGATTCAGCTGTATAAAAATGAATTACAACACTTTTATTGGTGAGAATTCACGCTGGGAGTATGCGAAAATGCACTCAAAAATTTCAACACTCAGCGTGGACCAATGTTGTAGATCAACACCCCTTATCATATCATTACATCAATTTCTTTTGTACCTCGTGGGGGTTGTTAGAATAGATCCTCACAACCCCTTGCTTGTCGTAAGAGGCGACTAAATGGGGCGGTCCTTCGGATGAGACCGCAAAAACGATCTTTCCCTGCTCAAAGGCCATGAGAGCCGAGCATAGGCTGCAGCCCTTCACCAGCAATGGAGACGTCTCCATATGGTCATTATTACGATCTAGTTTGCCAGTTCAACTTACCATTAAGTCAAATGCTGTCAGATGTGTTTCATGTTAGATCGCTCTTGACACATTGATTCTGACTACGGATTATTCCGTTTACCTGATCGGAATATAGGGCTCACGGCGGATGTGACCGGTCGACAGGGGATACTTACTCCTTCTAGGCACCAGATCCTACCTCTGGTATGACCAGGGGTCCGTGTTTGCCCATCTCTCTGATTTGTATTTTCTATGGGAATTACGAGATTGAAGACTGTTAGTTATCTTGGCGGTTTCATGAGTAAAAAATTCTCGAGCGGGATGTTAAACAATATAAAATCAATCAGTTTCTTTTGTTGATATTATCTTTGATAACAACTAACAATATTGGTCATCCAAGTCTGCATGTAAAAATAACAGAAACAAGAGGCCCGCGGGGTTTATCTGTCTCCCGAGTATTAGTACAAAGTTTCTCCAATGGCAAGGGCTGCAAAATCTCTAATAATTTTCCTGTTCAGCATTACGAAGCTAAATTTTAATATTCTGGTATATCCAGGGGCCCGTGTTAGCCAAACTCTCTAATTGGTATTCCATGTATGATTTATGAGATTGTTCACCGTTTGTTATCTTCACCTTTTTATTCAGCAGCATTATAAATCAAAACAAGATAAGTTCCCATAACGAAAGCCTTAATAATATATGTTATAATAAAACTGATTTGGACCCGTCCTAAAGTCAGAACCCTGGGGCAGCGACGTTGATAATTTTGGTACACCCCTTTCTGCTTTTCCTTAATATGCATTTAGGTTTTAGTGCAGGAGAAATAGAATTACAATTTTCATCCCCAAAGATGCTTCATTCCAAATTTGAAAAGAATTGGAATGTTAGCTATCAAGAAATTAAAAATGTTCTATTGTTCACACATTTAATAACTGGCCATTTTGTTCCCACTCTGTTACCAAATTCCTACCACTGAGATCATGAAATGTATAATTTTGGTAAAGGGCTACCTCCTACTTCTAAATAGTTGTCCAAATTCAATTTAATATCAATAGCATCTAAGATATTTTCTAAACGTTTTACACATAAACACTATAGATATGCCAATTCTTGCCACATCCTTGAGTCAGAATCTCTACCTCGGGGATCAATTAAATTTACAATCTTTCCTGTTCTACATGAAAAAGCTAAGAGAACGAACAGTATTTTATCTCGTAATAATAGGAAATACAAAGCAGACGGATGGGCAAACACAGACCCCTGGACATACCAGAGGTGGGATCAGGTGCTTAGGAGGAGAAAGCATCCCCTGTCGACCGGTCACACCAGCCGTGAGCCTTGTATCTTGATCAGGTAAACAGAGTAATCAGCAGTCAGAATCAGTGTGGCAAACAATAGGTATGAAAAACGTCAGACAGCAATTGACCTAATGGAAGGTTGTACTGGCAAAGTAGATCGTTATCATGACGATAAAATTTGCGAAATGCTGACTTTAGGCTATACTGTACCAACCCCTGTAACATCAACTTCTTTGTCAGTAGCCTGCCTGGATTTTTTAAAACTGATCATATGCAGAACAAGCTTTTGTATATCGAATCAGTTGGTAGATATAAATACCGTGTGCAGGCGATAATGAAATACTGCTTCATAGATAAGAGAACTTCACGATGGAGAAATTGAAATCACCCCGTTTGTCATAAAGGTGAGTTGTTAGTTTGCCGTCAGCATATGTTTTCAATAAAATATCTAAGTGCGAAGCAAATGTGGAAGACTCTGTTGTGTCTTTTATTCCAAGTTCACTGGGATATATCGAATCGACAAATGAATGAAAATGATCATTGTTAATAAATAAAACGTCTTTGATATATCTAAATATTGAAGGCCACAGCAAGGAATTTTTTCTTCTCATGTAGAAGCCTTGAATTAATATAGAAAGAGATCAGTCAACAAATAATTTTTCTTACACATGTACACCTCTACGGTTGTAGAAAAGATATTGGAAAATTGGTTATTTTTTACCGGTTTTTGGCCCACCCGCAAAGGCCCTGGGAGTGCAGGAGTCCTGAAATTTATGTCCCTCTTATCCTAAAAAGCTTCATACCAAATTTGAAAAGAAAAATGACCTCTAATGTTTCAGGACAAAGGTGCGTAGGTCATATATCGTAACAATTTGTTTCTGGATGAAATCTACAAACTTTAGTAATAAAACTTTATATGCATTATCTCTCGCACAAAGTGATGTCTATTGCTTTTTGAAACTGCCGACAGACATTGGAATAATGAAACATCGTAGACTGAAGTCAAACTTCGGATATTCTATTAAACAGTGGAAAATTCAGATGTAATGTGTCACAACATATGTGAGAAGTGGTGTAAATCAAATGTGGATTCTCAAACATTTCAGAGACGTTTTATTAGAAAATTTGAAATCTCGAGGCACAAAACCTCTCCAAAATCAACAGCATCAAAACATACCACTTCTTAACACTTCACCATCACTCCTTAAAGATAAATTAAACGGCTGCTTCTTTTTAAAAAAAAAAAATGGAAATATTTTTATGTGATTCGTCATCCAAAACCTATACTGTTATTAAACACCACTTTAATACTACTCACAAATACTCTGACGTTGATATTAAAAAATATGCTAGAGTTCCTCATTGACAATATCTATTTAGTCTCTTCCAGTTCTGTTGGAATCTCTTTCTGTGAACTCGACATTTAGATACGTCATCGATGTTACTTATATATATATATATATATATATATATATATATATATAAATGTTGTATGCCCATCATATCTAACCTGGATACCATCGACAGAATTGAGACGTAACCTTAATAGAATATTTAAGTGGAAAAAACATACTCTAATATATTCCAGTTTTGAAAGCTTAATCGCATGTAAAATTGCATCAAAACTGGTACCGTTTATGTTTTATATTACAACCCCTGGGTCGATGCCAATGTTGGTGGACTGTTAGTCCCCAAGGGTTTTCACCAGCCCAGTTGCTAAGTACTTCGGTACTAGCATGAATTACGAAAAAAAATTGCTGTGATATAATTAAGAATTCATTTCAAAATCAAGGATTATTTCCTCATGCATAGCTCTGATCCTTGGCCGGATTTGGCTGCAGTACTTGGTATTTTTGGTTCTCTCAGCTCTTCCAAGTTTGTTCTTATTTCGGATTTCCAACATTTTTGCAGCATCACCGAAGAGACATGGTCGAAATGCGCATCTAGGGTATTACAATTGGTACCGTATATGTTTTATATATAAAATCGAATATCGAATATAAAATCAAATGAAATTCTATCGCATTCAAAATGATAGAGAAATCATCGGGTTGAATTCGTGTTCACACCATCGAAATCATCAGTACATCTACTGTTGACATCGTTTTTGGATATTTTACTCTGGAGATATTTATATTTCCACAAAGTGTCAAAAGCCTTTTAAATGATTAAAGGCACAATACATTTCAGAACTAAACCGTGTTTCAGTCGAATAATGTCAAATCAATATATTATGCAGAATCTTGTAACATTTTAAACACGAAACTGTTGTTATTTGATAAGAGGACTGGTTTTTTGGTGGGTTTTTTTTTACATATATATCTCAACTTTTGATCGACATTTCCCGCGACAATTGCAGATCGCTCTCATTCTTTGAAAATTGGTGCTGTATACTCATTATCTAAAATACAGCAATTGAATTATCTTACACAGACAACACAATTTTGGCGTTTTTTTAAAACAAATAAGCTTAGTGAAATGAAATCTAGGGGACTTTGTTATTTGTTCAGTTTATCAGAAATCTGTACGAGTGAAATGGCACTGTCAACTAGCACATATTTATCGACGTTTGATTTGGAGCTGTTACACTCTCCAATCTCGCAAATCTTATCAAAAATACAAAACTTATAGTAGAGCAAACACAGAATAGGCCATCGTTACTCCTTGCTTGTCGTAAGAGGCAATTAAATTAGGCGGTTCTTCCGATGAGGCCGTAAAAATCTAGGTTCCGTGTCATATGTGAGGCAGGATAAATATATCTTCCTGCTGAAAGGCCGTAAGCGCCGAACATAGACCTAAATCTTATTCTATCGAAGAGAGTGTCTAACCTCTAGGCTTCCTATGGCGTCAATTGTAACAGCCCAATATTTTTCATACGAAATAAGTGTAAACCTACGTTTGAATTGTTCACTGTTAATAGTCACTCGAAAACAGCAATGATTTTTTTCTGATTAACACCCATGGGAGAATGAAATTTTCTTTCTTCGCCAGTTATTTATGTTTTGTTCATCTTATCTAGAGTCGTTCCCACAGCAACACGTGGAAACAATCAGGATCAATCGGAGGTCACACGTGGATGCGACGAGGAATCTGCGATTTAGTGAATTTTTGTTTTTATCTCAGTCGTTCGGTTACTATCCTTTCATGAACGTCAATGTTCTGTTATCTGGAACGATCAAATAAAAAGATTTTTTCAACGTGTTTCCGTTACACATAGAAACGGTGAAATTACGCCCTTTGGGGCTATACCAGTGAGTGTTCTTTAACGTGCAAACGCCTATGTCGACACGGGGCCTCCGTTTTAAGGTCAAATCCGAAAGATTCGTGATTTTCAATTCTAAATGCCGAGCATTTAGCGGAGTAACCACTACTTATGTAACGTCTAAGGTGTGACGTCGTCATAGCACGAGCGGGGCTCGAACATTTGAACACCGGTTACTAAGCGAACGCTCAACCACCAACCTACCACGAAAGGTTGAATCAGATGAGAAACATAAACACCATGTGCAGGATGGGAAATTGGAGATGGAGAAGCTGTAGTCATCCCGTTTGTCATAAAGTTGAATTGTTAGTTTGCTGTGGTGGCTGATTTGTGCCATTTTACAATTTGTCGTTATTTCGAGGCGAAAAGACGACAAAACGATAACTAGGACTTTTCGCCCCTAAATGACTAAAAGACAACAATACGGAAAATAGATTGATTGAAAATCGAAAAGACGCATATGCATAACTAATGCATATAACATGCTTGCCTAGAAAAGGCATCAAATGCGGATAGCTACTTGCACAGGACCGGAGATACGCACTTAAAAATGCTAGATGCTCTTTATTATGGTTAATAATAAATTCCAATTGTATCTCGACGGTTACAAATACGTGGTGATACCATTATACTGTCTACGACACACTGAACCCGTACCAATCAGGATGTCTTAAATCGATTGGTTGCATGTTGTTTAACGCTCCACTCGTGAATCTTTCACCCATATGGAGACGTCACCATTGCCGATTTAGGACTATGCTCGGCGTTTATTGCCTTTGAGCAGGTAGAGATTTTCACTGTGCCACACCTGCTGGTACACGGAACCTCGATTTGTGCGGTGTCATCCGAAGGATCGTCCCATTTAGTCACCTCTTAAAGCGAAGGGTACTGAGGACCAATTCTAACATGTATCCCCACGAGATTATTGACCGGGAAATATCAGAGTCAAATAAATGCTTGACTGTTCAGAGTTTTTGCAGTGTCTGATCATGCATGAACATAAGCACAGTACATGTATTTAGATATATTACATGCTCAATTTAAGATTTATAGATAATTATATACAAACATGAATAATAATCGGAAATACACAAACACATACATACATACATACATACACACAAACATACATACATACATACATACACACACATACAAACACACACAGATATATATATATATATATATATATATATATATATATATATATATATATATATTTCAAAATAGAGTGCAGGTTTCAAAATTTGTCTGTTCGGGATTCACAATTATTTACTGTCACTTTGCATGTTCATATTCCTTGATTGAAAAGGAGAGAGAGAGAGAGAGAGAGAGAGAGAGAGAGAGAGAGAGAGAGAGAGAGAGAGAGAGATCCTACTTCGATGTACAATTTCATTTCAAAGAAGGAAAGAAGCTTGATCACTGGAATAAGTCATTCATGAATTTCAACAATTTTTACTTTTTTATTAGCCGTTCCATTCCGTGAATTTGTCCGCTCGTCCGTCACGCTTATAAGTGCATATTTTGTGTAATCTCTTAACTCAAAAAGTATCCAACCAATATTATTCAAACTTTGTTTACACATTGAAGTTGTTATGAGTAAATTTGACAAACTTTATTATGATTTTTACTACGTCTGACTTAGCCTTCAAATTCATTTTGCAAATTATGCTGTTGACGTTGGATGCTTTAAAATTTGTGTAATCTGTAACTCATAAAGTATCCCACCAAAATTATTCAAACTTTGCATAGTGTTTGAATGCATATTGAAGATGTTTATTTTATCTTATTTGTTTATTTATGCTAAACTTTTCATTGAGATCTTTACCATGTTCGACTTGATCTTCCTTTTTGCAGTTTATGCTGTTGACGTTGCATATTCTGTGTACTCTGTAACTCAAAAGGTTTCCCATAAATTTATTCAAACTTTGCACAGTGTTTATATACATATTAAAGATGTGCACCTTCTATTATGGTGAACATTGAATAATTTTTCATGTGCTTTGAAGCATGTCCAATTTTTTGCAATCTTTGCTATTACAGTCGCCGGATAGCTGAAAAATTGCTCAGGCGACTATAAATAAAACAAACAAACAAACAAACAAACAAAATCTTTGCTATTACAATGTTTCTTTGGCATATTCAACTTTTATGAAATGTGGAATCTAGAGTGCTTATACTTTGTGTGCTTTTATCTGAGATGTCTACATCTGAAAAGATACACTTTGTGTGCTTTTATCTGAGATGTCTACATCTGAAGGGATATATTTTGTGTGCTTTTATCTGAGATGTTTACATCTGAAGAGATATATTTTGTGTGCTTTTATCTGAGATATCTATATCTGAAGAGATACACTTTGTGTGCTTTTATCTGAGATGTCTACATCTGATGATGATGCTGAACAATAGGACCCCGTGGGGTTCCGGGTTGTTAGAATAGATCATCAGTACCCCTTGCTTGTCGTAAGAGGCGACTAAATGGGGCGGTCCTTCGGATGAGAACCGAGGTCCCATGTCACAGCAGGTGTGGCACATAAAAGATCCCTCCCTGCTCAAAGGCCTTAAGCGCCGAGCATAGGCCTAAATTTGCAGCCCTTCACCGGCAATGGTGACGTCTCCATATGAGTGAAAGATTATCGAGTGGGACGTTAAACAATATTCAATCAATCAAATGAACAATAGGTAGTGCTATTAAATATATGACGGTGCCGCAGATCCAGAATGTAATAGCATAAAGCACGATACCAATTTTGATGCACCATTTGCGCATTTCTACAAATAATGTTTCTTCATTGATGCTCAAATCAAAAATGTTGGAAATCCGAAATAAGGACAAACTTGGAAGAGCTCGAAAAAAAACCCAATACTGGAACCAAATCCGGTCAAGAATCAGAGCTAGGTCTTCTTAAATTTTGTATTGACTAATATAATGGAAACTTACAAGAGTTACATAGGTGATTACATTTGAATTCATCATTAGGAATTTAATAAAAAAAAATGTTAATTTGGGTTTGGACATAGAAGTATTCAATGGTTTAACAAACTGCAGGAAGCAATTCATTCTTGATAATGAATTTTATAGCCACGTGGCATCGCCGTACGAAAGTCGGAGTTCATACTTGCATTAATCTGAGTTCTCTCCTCCACCAATAAAAACTGGACGCCACCAGATAACTGAAAAAATTGCTGAGTGTAGCGGAAAACAATAAACAATTAATTAATTTGTATTTCTCTAAAATGCAGAGTAATTAATTGTTGACAAGGTGGAAGTTAAGAGCGACAAATATCCCTCTGGCAGGTAGCAGGCGGTGATTTGTCTCCCAACACGATAAAATATTCTGGAGAGAGATGTCGAGTTTCTACATTGCTACTGATATTTTTTTTAATTTTCTTTTCTACGTCATAGGGGTTTCAGGTATCCTGGCGATTAAGATGAGAACTCTTCTGTAGCAATGGACTCTATCATCAAAATATGACAATGATATGAATTTATTTTTTCTGCTATATGCTGAACATTACACCAAAGGTTGAATTTCCTTGGAGACTTCATTTTCCAAAATTTTAATTTCTAATGTTTTTGCATTTGATTGATTGATTGATTGTTCATTGTTTTCCGCAATACTCAACAACAATTTTTCAGTTATCTTGTGACGTCCAGTTTTTATTGGTGGAGGAGAGAACCCAGATACAATGTACCCGGGAAGAGACCACCGACCTTCCGAAAGTAAACTGGCAGACTTTCTCACATATATATCGGCGCGAGCGAGAATCGAACTCACTCGCGCCGACTAGAGGTGAGAGGTCTTGTGATTTTGAGCGCAATGCTCTAGCCACTTGGCCACGGAGGCCCCTGCATTTGATATGTTTACAATTTCTAATGATGGTAATTTACTCGAAAATACATTGTAATTGTTAATGATAAAATACGAAATTGATTAGTATGTGTGTGTGTGTTTTTTTCACTCCGAGAGAATTTTGATAGAAATGAAAATAAAATGTAAATATAAGACTGGCATTGAACTGGGACGCTTCATACCGGCACACGTCATGAAGCGCGTCAAAATAAATGAAATTCATTTCTTAACCAGTTCTTGGATGAAAAGTAAAAATAATGAACAATAACCAATCTCATAAATCCCATAAAAAATACAAAATAAAAAAAAAAAGCAGTGCAAACACAGACCTCTGGAAAAACCAGAATTTTAATCAGGTGCTTAGAAGGCGTAGACACCTCCTGTTGACTGGTTACACCCGTCCCGAACTCTCTGTCTTGAACAGATAAACGGAGAAACCCGTAGTCAAATTCAGTTTCTAAAGAAGCATACCAATGATAAAGTATTTCAGAGAGCAGTCGACCTGAAGACAGATTGTATTTGCAAATGAGATTATTATTACGACCGTATAATTTGCGAAATGCTGATTTAAAGCGAAACGGTTGACACCCCTGAACCAATAACATCACCTTATTTGTCAGTAGTTTCCCTCGATTTGAACCGTTAACATCTATGGTCAATAAAATCTCCAATTACGAATCAGATGTGGAAGACTGTGGTGTCTTATTGCTGGCGCCCTCTGGCGATAGCGTCCACGTTTGTGTTTTTGCACAGTTGTTTCTAAACGGTAGTGATCTAATCATAATTTTAATTTCATATCGAACTTTTCACCGAAATTGCAAGCGATGCAGCTGAGAAAAAAAAGAAAACCAAGCTGGCGGCTTGATATACCTTGTGAGTTGTTTACAGGAAGACATTTTTTTTATTATGAATATTTAAACCATCGAACGCAGGTGATTATATCATAATATATATATATATATATATATATATATATATATATATATATATTGTATATTAGATTAACAGAGATCAAAATTAGCTTCATTCCTTAAATAATCTGTATATTCAGTAGATTTGAATTTTTTTTTAATTTTGATAACGTTTTAAACCTGGTCTAAACTTTATTGTTGATTTTGCTTAAAGTTACGTACAAAACTATCACAATAACATTTTTACAACAAAATGATTTAGAGCTATAGTAATATACTAGAGAGAGCCTGCTTGTTTATTGTTAGTCACGTGACCCGCTAAGTTCCTGCAATAAATGGCTTCGGCGCAAATAAAAGATTATTTATTATCATCATTATTATTACACTACATTTATATAGCGCTTTATTTAATACCATATATTACCATAAAACGCTATACATGTAAAACAAACTAAAAAGAAAATAATCATATATAAAGAACAAGAAATAAAATAATACTAAATTGATGTAACTAAAGGGCTTTTTCATAACTATTCACATAAATACCAAATTACAATTTAAATGACACGTTTTATGTTTCTGTTTAAAAAGAAACACCTAATGAAACTTCGACTCGCAGATCCAGTGAGAGGCAGTTCCACAGGGTAGCTGCGGACCCAGCAAACCGTATTTTACCGTACAGTTTAGTAGGAGTTTGTGGCTTTAGAAGGTAAAACGAATCCGCAGACTGAAAGGTACGTTGCTAGCGGTAAACCAGAGCCAGTTCCTGGATGTATGCTGGAGCTAATTTATATAGAACCTTGAAAGTTTATATTTCATTCGACATGAAAGAGTAACTAGTGAAGTGATATGGGAAGAGATATATCATATCATTGAAATATTAAATAAACAGGGGGGGGGGGTAGTTAGATTTACTTGAAAAATTCTGGGGATGTCTTAAAAATACCAAGAATAGTTCATATTTGACCAAAAATGTAACATATCATCATATATGAAAGGTCCATAAAGTTTGACCGAAGGAACAGTTAATACCTATGGTGAACATGGCGGGGGGGGGGGGGGGGGGGACAATTTTATGTCGCTACTCCCTCAACATTTGATAATTGTTTTCATTCGCTTCTGGCACTAATATATTTTCTATAAATTCCACATCTTATGTTAAACATAAGGTGGGACAACATTTAGCAGTTCATAATTGCCTATACCTTGAGAATGAAGTTTCTCACTAAGTATACCACAAGTACCTAAGCCCCAATCTCACTGACTATACCATAAGTGGCTGTATCCTTGTCTTAAAGCAAACATCACACACTAAATATTCGTTAACTGCCTAAGTCCCTCCCTGAGAACAGAAACTACCCACTTCATGATATTTGAACCACCACTACCAAAAAGTGACGTCACTAAATATGCCAAACGCCAACAGCAATTCGAGGTGTTCACTAGAACCTAACATTTACCTCCAATCATTCACCGGGAAAGCAAATTCAGTTAAGCCAAACAAGGGCTGAAACCGCCATCCATTAAGTCAACGTCTCCGTAGCAATCAATGGCAATGTACGCGGCTGTATTAAATTACTTAACACGTTCTTTCATGTTAATTGAATGCGAAAAGACAAGCACACTACACCAGCGTTCATTAACCATCGTCCACCGTTCCCTGAAAGCCATCTCATTGATAATATGTATATCTAACATCTGTCGGTGTGATTGATAGAGAAGACTTGACAGCAATTGTTTTCTCTTCAAATGCTTAATTTTTTCTACATTAAAATTCTCAAACACTATCGCATTTTAAATAATTACATTTCCAATGTTTTTTATTTTGATATTTCTACAAATCCTGATGACCCTTTCCTCAGCAATACGTTGCAGTTATGAATAATGTACGTATGAATGCAGATATATGTAGTAGGACTATTTGTTTGAATTCTTTTGTTTTTTGTTTGTTTGTTTGTTTGTTTATAGCCGCCTGAGCAATTTTTCAGCTATCCGGCGGCTGTCACCATTACCGGTGACAGGGCTGCAAATTTAGGCCTATGCTCGGCACTCAGGGCCTTTGAGCAGGGAGGGATCTTTATCGTGCCACACCTACTGCGACACGGGACCTCGGTTTATACGGTCTCATCCGAAAGACCGGCACCCACGTCCCACAGTGGGATTCGAACCCCCGACTCAAGGATCATCAGATCTTTGAGCCCGACGCTCTAACCACTGCGCCACGCGGGCGGCTTTGTTTGAATTCTGATAGAAATAAAAGTAGAATGCAGTAATAAGTAACGAAGGTATACGAGGGTGTCACGTGCAACGCTTTACGCCGGTGTAACGAAGAAAAATGACCCGGGTTGAAAATTGACCCGAGGTTCACTTTTCAACGTTGAATATTGAACCGGGGGGTGTGTTTTCTCCGTGGAAAATTGAGACCAAAGTCGTGAAATTTATACCCGGGGTCATTTGTCAACAGATTAGTAATGTTTTTTACTAACCTGATGACCTGAACACGTTGAAAACTGACCCTGTTGAATACTGACTTCAACTACAGAGTTTTGAACTGTCTTTCAACTGAAAGTTGTTCTACGCGATTTATCTGTATCTACTAACTTTAACAGTTTCAAAATTTTCATGTTTCCAGAATGATAAAAAAGGTCTGAGTTGATAATCTATTATGATTATCTAATTTTCATGTTTGTGGCCACGGTTGTCCATGACAATCTTACTTATTACATCATTTTTATACACAATATAGAGTACGGCAAATACGGACCCTTAGATATATCAGAGGTAGGATCAAGTGCCAAGGAGGCATCCCCTGTTAACCGGTCACACCTGCCGTGAGCCCTCTGTCTTGATTCAGGATTCAGGTAAGCAGGTTAAATGCGATATTACTTATTGGGTTTGTTGATTAATTATATATTGTTTAACGTCACACTCTGGAATTATTTTACACATATGGAGACGTCACTATTGCCGGTGAAAGGCTGCAAAATTTAGGACTATGCTCGGCGCTTGTGGCCTTTAAGCAGGGAGGGATCGTGCCACACCTACTGTGACACGGGGCCTCGGTTTTTTTCGGTCTCATCCGAAGGACCGCCCTATTTAGTCGCCTCTTACGACAAGCAAGGGTTGTTACTGACTGTCTAGGGCTGTATTTTGCCGTTTGTGAGATTTATCAACCCAATATATAGCCATGGACAGTCAGTAAAAACCTATTAAGTGACTTGTTTTCTAGAGGACCATAAGATATAAATACAAATTGTGTTATATGAAATGAAAAATCAAGATATTGAATTCACTAAAATAATTATGTAATGATAATAGTATATTTTGTGATATGTATAATCCTGTCAAAAACAAACCAAAAACAAACAAACAAAAAAAAAAACCAAAAAAAAAAAAAAAAAAAAAACAAACCCAAAAAACAAAAACAAACAAACAAAAAAACCCCCCATTTTTACAACAGTTTCATTTTGTGTAAAAAGAAAACACTTAACAATATTTTTAACAAATAACAATATCGATTGAAACAACAGTTTCAAGATAGCTAGCTCTCTACTTCAAATGAACACTTAAGTTGCGTGTAGTTACAGTGCAAATTTAAAGCAAATTGGTCTCGATTGCCTCCTCTGGTTTTCTTGCTCATCGAAATCTGTAAATATATCATGTTGTTAGTGGACACTGTATTTTTTTTTGTTTTTGTTTTTGTTTTTTTTTTTTTGTTTTTTTTTTTTTTTTTTGCAACTTGGGATTGCTGGTACAACATTCCGATATCAGGATTTTCTCTTCGACCCTCACCCTCTGATACATACTGAGACTCTGCACGGACTGGTAGTCAGTGAGGAATATTACTTCTGATAGCCCGAACACTTGAGAGAATGGATGTTCCTGTGGTTCTGATGGAGTGGTTCGTGCACACCTTGGACAAGTTAGGGGCTTTGCTCAAAGAGTTGAGAAACTTACTGAACTTCTCCCCAATAGGGGTCTTGCAATACCACGCTGCATCCGAGCCCAAAAAGCTGTCTCTTGGTCGCTGCCAGTCTATAAACAGAATTATTTTTAAGATAAACATATATTTTCTTGAATGTTAATCAACTGATTTACCTCTCACAATCTGGATGCAGCTTTGATGTGTACATGACAACAATAGAACGTTGAATGGTTGTTTTACGGGGCGTATATTTCACTCATAATGAGACATCATCACCAGCTGTAGGTGAAGTACCACAAATTTAGACCTATGCTTAGCGCTCAGGGCCACAGTAGTGAGGGTTCTTTGACGTGCCAACACCTGGTGCGAGACACGGGACCTCCATTTTTAAGGTAATATCCGAAGGACCCGTGATTCAATCTTCTAAATGCCTAGCGTTTGGCGAAGGAGCAATCACTACCTCTGTTAACGTCTTCGGTTTGACGCGACCATGACACAAGCGGGGGCAGCATTGGACAGTATATGGATCCTTCAAACATAATGCAGATTAGAGAACCATTACAGTATTGTGGGAAATTAATTGACTCGAGTTTTCTTCACCGTTAAATTTGATATCCTAAACAAAGAACCTTGAATTTCTGGCATTATCCCAGATGAAGTTTCTTTATCAGAAACATGATTTTTGTGACAATTCATCCACCACTTTCTTGACCAGTTTTCGACCAGTGTTCTCACCTGTTTTCACTTTGAACATATATTTGGTCATGAAATGCATGTTTACATTCCCTCGCCGACAGTAAAAATATTCGGATGTCACATTGGAATTTGTTGAGGCTCTGTGGCGTTGATGTAGCCAGGGGCATACTGATATATAATGATTTGAGGTCAGCATCTGAGATGAAAAGGTGGTGCAACATATCCCTCTAATACACCTTGAAATGCGTACTACAGTCTGCAAATGATGAATCTTTCACGATTTCATTGCGCGGGGGTGACTTGAGATACTTATTTAGTCTATGACAAATCGACTCAAGTGAGTTGAGTGCTGTACTCTCGAAGTAAGTCTTAGCTGCAATTATGTAGCCCACTCCCTATTTCTTATTTGGGGAGAGAGAGGGGGCTACAATTCCTTAGGATCTTCATAATGGGGCAAATGCGGGAGTGATTGACTCTCGCAACATTTTCGATTATTCTAAACATTTGTTGGTTTCTTCACTTGATATTACATGTTTCTTATTCAATATATAAATTTACAACCTGCAACTTACGATTTGTGAGACTCTGTTCTACCGTTTTTAACTATTTCGATGTATTCCAATTTCCTCGATTCATATTGTGCGCCATGTTTGATGTATTGAAGCTGAACACTTTTGATTGTCAACTTATTTGCATATGACCATATAAGGTAGTCTTTACATCAATGTACCAGTACGTTGGAGAAAGCGATATTGAATTTGAACAGAACAACAGAGTGTCTTTTTTTCTGCCACCATATAATTCTCCTTCCTTTGTCGAAATGGCTCTAGTCCTTGTTGAACAACTACATTTTCGCGCTGATTGTTAACGTTTTTTGTTTTTCATTAGATTTCCTTCTGGGAGCTCTGGGTGAACCTTGCCAATGCCATAATGTGTACTTTGTTTTATGACTAAGTCTGATGCAACAAAGAGGGCCACTACTTCAATTTGAATTACAGACGAGGCCCTCGAAAGGGATCAGTATCATTTAAAAGAAAAGTCTAGGCTTTCCTATAGAAAATACAAATGAGAGAGATGGGCAAACACGGACCCTTGGACATACTAGAGGTGGGATCAGGTGCCTAGGAGGAGTAAACATCCTCTGTCACACCCGCCGTTAGCCCTATATCTTGATTAGGTAAACGAAGTATTCCGCAGCCAGATCGGTGTGTCAACAACGACCAAACAATTGTAATAAAAGATGTCAGACAAAATTTGACCTAATGGAAGGTTGTACTGGCAAACTAGAACGTTATAACGACCATACAATTTGCGAAATGCTGAGTTTAGACGAGATAGTGCACACCTCTGCAATATCAACTTGTTTGTTAATAGCCTGCTTCGATTTAAAACCTGGTCATATGCAGAACAAGCTCTTGCGTATCGAATCAGTTAGGATTTATTAATTGTTGTTTTCCACCACACTCAACAATTTTTCAGTTATATGGAGGCGTCCAGTTTTTATTGGTGGAGGCGAGAACCCAGATAAAATGCACCTGGGAAGACACCACCGACCTTCCGAAAGTAAACTGGCAGACTTTCTTACATATTCCGGCGCGAGCGAGATTCGAACCCGCGCCGACTAGAGGCCGTGTGGTTTTGAGTGCGATGCTCTAACCACTCGGCCATGGAGGCCCCGATCAGTTGGGAAATATAAACACCATATGCAGGTGATGATGGAATATTACCACTTAGATAAAGGAAGTTGACGATGGAGAAAGTGAAATCATCCCGTTTGTCATAAAGTTGAGTTGTTAGTTTGCCGCCAGAATGTATTGTCAGTAAAATAAAAGAGTACGAAGCAGAAGTAGAAGACTCTGAGGTGTCTTTTACATCAAGTTCACTGAGATATATCGAATCGATATATGAATGAAAATGATCATTGTTGATAGATAAAACGTCGTCGATATATCTAAATGTCGAATTAAAGGCAACAGCAAGAGATTTTTTCTTCTCATATAGAAGCTTTTGAATGAACTCTGCTTCATAAGAATTTAAAAACGGGTCAGCTAACAAAGGAGCACAATTCGTGCCCATGGGAATTCCAACAGACTGTTGGAAGACCCGATCACCAAAGACTACGAAAATATTGTCATCTTTTTTATATCAAGTTCAGAGTACTTGTGCATGGAGTCAGAGTGTGTTTAACAAAATAATTTTTGGGATGACCGATCACTAGATATGAATATTTCCTTTTACCTGTTTTGTTGACGAAGCGACTGTCTGTGATGTCAAAAAGTCTAGTCTTTAATTTAATGTGAAGTATGGTCATGTAAAGTGTTTTAAAAACATAGTATTAATGTTGTTAATTTGAGAAAAGTTTTGTGATTTCAAATTCATTAAAAGTTCTTTAGAATTTATAAGAATCCACATATGATTTACAACACTTCTCGCAGATGTAGTAGCACAGTACGTTAGAAGTTTCTCCTTCACAGCAGTTAATATTTTCGTGAGGAGTAGAGATAGGGGCTTGGTAGAACATTTACTACATCCAGAAATGCATCTTTCTTTGTAAGGGATTTGTGGAGTTTGGGGATCCAGTATAGGTACGGTAACTCATATTCATCCGCTCCATTGACTCAATTTCATAATTCCTATAAAAAATGTTAGCAAACACGGACCACTGGTCCAAATCTGTATATAAAGAACCACCTAACAATTGGTAGGACAACGCTAGACAGCATTGGACCTAAGACAATCTGTATTTGTAAATGAGATTATAACGACCACATAATTCCTGACTCTCAACGACACTGTGTCCTACCTCCGTGTATTTAAAATTTATACGCAGAACGGGTATGAATCAACTGAGACATAAATACCATATTATTTTTAGTGAATATTGCTACATAAATATGGGATTTTGACGATGGAGGAGATGAAATCATACCGCTTGTCATAAAGCTGAGTGGTTAGTTTAACTTTAACATCTTTGTTTAATGAAATATCCATGTATGAAGCAGATAAGGAAAACTGGTGTCAGGGTATTACTGGGTATATCTTGAATGAAACTGAGTATTGCTAAAACAATACACGCTATATCTGACAACAAAAATATTGAAAATTAAAATTACAAATAAAACCACATACTTACGATCGAAAACATGTAATTTCATTGAAGCATAGTAGGCCTGAAACAACAAACCCGTCAAATCAGCAGAAAATGTCGATTCATGAATCATTGTCGTCACTGCACACATGTCAGATATGTAAACAATGTAATATGCTAAATTTATAGGAAATTCTTTATAAGATTTCATATTGAGTGGCACATTTACGTAATTTAATTGCTTCTTTTACAATTATATATATAGGCATTCATGAAACGATGTAATATTTTAAAAGAAACGAAACGTTTAGTTACTCACGTCAGTCTCCGTCTTTATATGACCTCGGTCTCAGTGCAACCTGATTATGTTCGGCAATCATCGTTAAAATGTCTGTGTATACAATGCCATGGCGGTTTACACGAAATGTTCATTGTAGGTATACTTTCAAACAATATTACCTTGTTTATTTTGCTGAAATTTTCTTCAGATCTTGGGGATTTTACCGAGTTATACCGATAGGTGTTAATTGGTGCATATTTGAATAGTTGAAAATACCGTCAGTTATAGCTTATATTACTTTAATGGATAAATCGGTAACCTAATAAAAGAGCACAATTTGTGCTCATGGGAATTAGGCATTGTAAACGAGGAACCCCATAGCTTTCTTTAACGGCAATTAGTGTCCTTGTAATTAGAATCAGAGTGGTGGTTAACGAAATATTTTTTTAAAATGATTTCATACGATGTGAATATTTAGAGTTCAATTATTATTATTTTGTTATTATTTATATAGCTGCCTCAGCTGTCTATGGTGTTAAAAGTTACCACCTCTAACCTCGTCGTGAGGAATAATGGTGTAAATTGAAAAGTCGTTCCTTTTGATGCTGTTGACTTTGGAAATGTTATGTGATTTCAAATTCACTAAGAGTTCTTTCGAATGTTTTAGAATCCACAGTTGATTTACACAACTTTTCACATATGACTTGAAACAATACTTCTGAAGACTCTACTTCACGGCAGTTACTGTTTTCGTGAGGAGTAAACATAGGTGCTTGGTAGAGCGTTCACTGGATCGTTCAATGCATCCCACCTCTGGTATGACCAGGGGTCCTTGTTTGCCCATCTCTCTGATATTAGCCTTTTCATCTATGTATGTAAGGAATTATAACATGTAATCCATATTGATTGAGATATAAAATGAGTTTAAAACTGAAACGTGATTTTGAAGAATTTCGTCTTTTGAAAGGTTGGATTGCCAAATGTATAGGTAAAGTTCAAGTTCTTTTAAAAATAAAGTTGTAGTAGTAAGCCTTACAAAGACAATTTTCTTACAAGCTTTGTCAACTTGAAACAATGCATATTCCTCATGTAACCTATGTAATTCTTTCATCTCTTCTAACAATCTAGTTGGCCAATACAACCTGTCATTGGGTCTGACGCGATTCATAGCAATTGTTACGCCGTTTTTACACATTGATTTTGATTACGGATTACTCCGTTTACTTGGTCAAGATATAGGACTCACAAAGTATGTCACCGGTCGACAGGGGATGCTTACTCCCCGAAGCCTTCTGATCCAACTCTTTATTTTTGCATTCCTTATAGGAGATATGTTTGTTTGCTTGTTTGTTTGTTGTTTGTTTTATGTCCCGTCGAGAATGTTTCACTCATATTGAGACGTCACCAGCTGTAGGCGAAGTACCACAAATTCAGACCTATGCTTAGCGCTCAGGGCCGTAGCAGTGAGGGTTCTTTAACGTGCCAACACCTACCGTGACACGGGACCTCCGTTTCTAATGTTATATCCGAAAGACCCGTGATTCTCATCTCTAAATGCCGAGTGTTTGGCGAAGGAGCAATAACTACCTATGTTTTCGTCTTAGGTTTGACGCGGTCATGGCACGAGCGGGGCTCGAACTCACGACCTCCCGGTTACGAAGCGAACGCTCTAACCACTGAGCTACCGCGACCGGTATATAGGAGATATGAGAATAATCACTGTTCGTTATCTTCACTTTTTCTAGTCTATTAAGTACAGAAGAACAGATGTTACGCATATTTGTTTGAACGTATCCAATATAGAATTTCATCATTCATTTTATATCTTTTATCCATTTTAACAATTTGTCAAGTTCTGTCCAATATTTAACCCATTGTCTAGCATAATCTGCTACAAACAATAGAGATGAAGTTCTATTGTCAATTGAAAGTTCAAGACTCGGAATTTAGGATCTTTTACAATAAATGACCAGGACGCCATTTGAACTATATGGACATCATTGATAATGACAGCTGAACTTTAGTTGAAAGTAGATCATGTAGGGGAATTCGTTGTGCAAGATGTTGTATATCTAGGCATTGTAAGTTTGCTTGCAAATAAAATGTTTGGGTGAATTATCGGGTGTTGAATTGAAATATGATGGAGTACAAGATTGAACATTTTTAAAACAGAAACTGTTGCTTATATTCACGACCTTTGTACCTTTATAAATTTAGATTTAATAAATTATTTTCCGAGTGGTGTTGAAGAGGCGTAGTTACGTTTTGGAGGGAGCCGAATTAAATATGGCTGCCATGACATTTGTTTGACATGTAATATATCAACTAGATCCTGTATCTGTGAATAAAAAATATAAACGGTACCAATTTCGATGCACCAGATGCGCATTTCGACAAATAATGTCTCTTCAGTGAGGTTCAAGACCAAAATGTTGAAAATCCGAAATAGCAACAAACTTGGAAGAGCTGAATGAACCAAACATACCAAATAGTGGAGCCAAATTCGGCAAAGGTTCAGAGCTATCTCATTGCATTATAAATATATATGGCATTATCGACCTTTTTATATATGGATAAGAGGAATCTATGAGAATAGCATGCTGTCCAGTCTTAATGAAGATATTTATGGAATTGGTCGTGGAAGGACATATTTGAAAATATATTAGTGTGGGTGACTCTCTGGCCAGCTTGTAGTCAAGTTTAAAATAACGTGTACTGAATTTTCCTTGGATTATTCCAATTGACTTAGAGCACCTAATAAGAACATTGTTAAGCTGATGCCTTTCTATATCTACTTTACGAGTAAGATAATCCAGAAAGCATCATAAAACAAACAACCGTCACATACAATACTTTCAACAATCGGGTTTTGAAACTGTCATTTGTCAGCATTTCAGAAATCCTACGATCGTTATAGTGATCTTATTTGCAATACAACCTGTTGTTAGGTCGAATGGTTTCTGACGTGTGTCGCATCAATTGTTGGATGGTCTTTACGTACAGGTTTTCAGAACGGATTAGGACTTGTGTCAGGTGTAATCGGTCAACAGAGGTTCATGTTTATTTCCTGCTAGCACCTTTGGTGTGTCGAGAGGTCCGTGTTTGATTGATTGATTGTTTGATTGATTATATACTGTTTAACGTCCCGCTCGAGAATTTTTCACTCATATTTGGAGACGTAACCATTGCCGGTGAAGGGCTGTAAAATTTCGGCCTATGCTCGGCGCTTATGGCCTTTGAGCAGGGAAGGATCTTTATCGTACCACACCTGCTGTGACACAGGGCCTCGGTTTTCTGCGGTCTTGTCCCAAGGATACTTTCTGACGTGTTTGCATTACTATCAATTCTATATTCTTTTTATGAAATTGATCACTGTTCGTTATCTGCACTTTACCATGTTACCAAAAACATTTCAGCTAAATCAGAGGGTTTCACAATCTAACCTATTACAGGTATGCAAAAAGACACCCACAGGATGTAACGTCACAAGACTGAATTACCGAAAGTTCAACACTAGAGGAAAAGACCAATGCCTGTCAAATCCCCTGCAAGAACGACAACCCTCTTTTCAAGAAAGATAATCCAATTTTATTTTTAGTACAACTATTTCTAAAAAGATGTTAACACTGGAGTTGAATGAAATAGTTTGACAAATTATATTTCAAAAGGGTATCGTAAAAAAATTTATAATAAGAAGAATATATTCTCAGACGCTTCATTCAAAAGTCGTAGTGCTCGGTACTCTACATAGAAAGTTAACAAAACAAGAGGCCCACAGGCCTTAACAGTCACCTGAGTATCATGACAATTTAGATAGAGAGCTTTGTGGACATCATAATCATGCATATAATATACAATTTATGTCCCTCTTGTCCCCAAGATACTTTATACCAGATCTGAGAAGAATTGGAATATAGCTGCTGAAATGACGTTAATGTGTTCAGTCGTTAACATTTAATCACTGACCATTTTCGCTCCACCTTGATACCAAAACCCCTTGTGATTTGAGTGGTTAGAGCATTGCGCTCAAAATCACAAGGCCTCTCACCTGTAGTCGGCACGGGTTCGAATATCGCTCGTACCGATATATGTGAGAAAGTTTGCCAGTTTACTTTCAGAAGGTCGGTGGTCTCTTCCCGGGTACACTGTGCCCCAGAGATGCTTCATACCAAATTTGAAAAGAGTTGGAATAATAGTTATCAAGAAGAAGTTAAAAATGTTCAATTGTTAAAGCACGACGACGAACGGCAACCTAAATATCAACTGTACATTCAATTTGTAAACCAGTCATTACACTTTAATTTAGTCAGTTCCGTCAATGGTCAATGCATTACTCAATGCCGACTGATATTTGTCAGCTGCTGGTGCATACGTGTGATGTCCTGTATGGCTTAAATTATAGAACAGACGTATGCACAACATCCGACGTCCTCCTTTACACTGGCAGTACCATCCCTGGATTTCGGTAGGGGAATACTGTATCCAAATGTTATACTGTTTCCTAGCAACATGGCGGAACCGGATACGTGCATGCAGAATATCTGGTTCTGTTGTAGATAGGTGAATTTGATAGTCACCCCCTGTTAAATGTTCATCGGCATATCTACGTGCCTGTTTAAGCTGATAATACCAAACTTGAGGTGAACCTTCTGAGATGATCAAAGGAAGGAACGGGTAAGTCAACCTTAAGATACCGGGAATCAATTTTCAATTTTTGGATCGTCCATGAAATCCAAGAGAAGGAGTTTCAGAGACACGTTTGTCGACTGGATTTTCGACTGATGAAAACACGCAAGTCGCATGTTTCTTGCCAAGTTATCGTCTCCGTCGTCGTTGGTTTTTAAAGGTGATCTATATTTGTTGAGGAACTGGCCACGATTTGCTCGAAATCACATGTGTAAGGTATAAGGCTGTTTGAACCTCAATCAACGAACAGAATGTCTTCTTCTGTTATAAAGTCCATAAAATTCCCAGAGTTTGACTTTATGGCATGAATAATGATTGACGAGTCATTGTTGTTTCCATTTGCAAGCTATGGGCCCAGTACATCCATGATACACCCATCTGTACTGGTTATGATGAACGGTTTTACTAGTGGTCTGTTTTTGTACATTGAATATGTCAATCTCTGAAATTTGTATTTTGAACTCTTCTGAATGAAGACATATATACCATCCAGAACCAAGATAACCCTGTTAGAAATGGAGTCAGACAAAACTTGCTGTGCAATGTCAATAGTGTAATTTTCTAAAACTTCTTCACGAGTGATGCTGAAAACCAATGTTTTCTGGAACGAAATCACGCAAAAGAGCAAGCAGAGCACTTTAAATGATATGGCTAACAACTCGTTTGTTTCTAAACGCATATAATGTTGCAATTACTGCGTTTTGAGAGACCAGTTCTTAGTTTAAACACTAGAATACCAATTGCATTTCTTAAAGATCTCAGTTTTGTATTCCGCAAGGAGTGGACAGACTTCACAAAGTTGTCAAAGTTAGGTGTTAATAAACCAAGCCGTGTTTGAAAATCATCATCATTAAGGTCAAAATCAAGGCGAAGTCTTCCTAATTTACGTACATGCTCTCTAACATTAGACAACACCTGGACAATTTCGTTTCTTGACATGTTGCATTCGGCATTCTAATATACATGCTTCTCAATGTTCATATTTTTTGAAATATGTTTGCCACACAAATGCAGAACACAACAATGACTACCTGCCGGAACAATAACACCAAACTTTAAAATATCTCTGTTCGCGCAGTACTTGATTTATCCTTGAGTGTGGGTTTATTTGATTGACAAATTTTGCATACTCTGTGCGATTTTCAAATTGATATTATAGGAAGGGTATTACTATCGCTACTTTCTTTAGTCACACCCTGTACATTCTCAACGTTGAAGGTGGCATTTTGCTTACTACAAACCGCAGTCTACAATAATTGCATATCAACGAATATTCTTCTGTACATATCCCTTTCTGTTGCAGCAACAGAGATATACTTGGGCTTATCTTTTTCTCTTGTATTTTCCTTAGAGCTGTTTTTCTTTCTTTTTTTTAACACACACCCGTACGACCTTGGTGTCGGTATTACTTACATTACAGATTGTAAACATAAAGGCCCACATTTTCGACGTTTTTTATAGGATGTTTCAAAAATTCTAATAAATAAAGTAGTTTTGCTTGATACGACTAGAAATGTTCGATATTAAAGAAATACATCTGTAAAAAATAAAAAATGAAAAAAAAAAAAATACCAGGTGGATTCGAACATCCCTCCTGATTTAAAAAAAAAAATTAAAATCCATCTTTTTTAAATGTTTTTTTTTTTTTTTTTTGGTTGTTTTCTTTTTATCTTTTATTGATCAACATATAAATTGCACAACAAAAGCCATCACAATGAATATCACATCATTAGACATTTTACAATAAAATCATGTCAAAAGATGAACAGTAATATCCCATTTGTTACTTTCAATAGCGGATTTGTTCTCAAAAACTTTTCAAAAAAATTTTTTCTGTTGTTTTTCTCAATACACATATAATGATAATTGTAATAAATATAATGTCTAAGCAAATATTTAAATATTTGCAAAAACTTGTCAAATGTTTTTTTTTGTATTTTTGGGTTTTTTTTGGTTTTTTTTTTTTTTTTTGCTAGTTTGCAGCAATAGTTGTCTCCTTCTGTACATTGTGAATCTACATAATGACAGAATAGAAAATGAACAAAAAATGTGTTAACATTTTTTATAACATTTAGAAAAGCTGTCATAAATATTTCATCAAGATCTAAAACGTTGTATACATTATTTTCATAATCCTTCAACAATTTTTCCAAATGGTGCATAATAAAATTGTTTTTAAAATCTTGGCATTTCTGTGCAATTTACAAACATATATATTTAAATCTTCACTTTCTGTCGAACAAGGTGTACATTGGTTTGAATCAGTTTTACCAATTTTAAACAGTTTTTCATACGTAAAAATTGGATGTGAAAAATTTTAGAATCAAGCTCCACAACATCAGGAGGTTTTCCACTTTTTTTTAAAGTACCAAACATCTATTATCAAGCATCTTTTTATCTTTTGTTTTAAATTTCACTGACCAATATTGGTTTGACTTTCGAGGATTAGACGCTTTTTGAATCAACAGTTTGTTTGTTTGTTGATAGCCGCCTGAGCAATTTTTCAGCTATCCGGCGGCTGTCACCATTACCGGTGACAGGGCTGCAAATTTAGGCCTATGCTCGGCACTCAGGGCCTTTGAGCAGGGAGGGATCTTTATCGTGCCACACCTACTGCGACACGGGACCTCGGTTTATACGGTCTCATCCGAAAGACCGGCACCCACGTCCCACAGTGGGATTCGAACCCCCGACTCAAGGATCATCAGATCTTTGAGCCCGACGCTCTAACCACTGCGCCACGCGGGCGGCTTCAACAGTTTGTAGAATATTTTTACAGTGCATGAAGAAAAAACATAGCTTGTGTTTTCGATACATAGTGAGAAAAATAGTAAACATGCTTCTTTTTATAGGAGCCTCCGTGGCCGAGTGGTTAGAGCATTCGGGCTCAAAATCACAGAGCCTCTCACCTCTGTCGGCGCGTGTTCGAATCTCGGCCGCGTAGTTATGTGAGGAAGTTTGCCAGTTGAGGAAGGTCGGTGGTCTCTTCCCAGGTACATTGTATCTGGGTTCTCTCCTTCGGGCTCAAAATCACAGAGCCTCTCACCTCTGTCGGCGCGTGTTCGAATCTCGGCCGCGTAGTTATGTGAGCAAGTTTGCCAGTTGAGGAAGGTCGGTGGTCTCTTCCCAGGTACATTGTATCTGGGTTCTCTCCTCCACCAACAAAAACTGGACGCCACCAGTCAATCAATCAATCATGCTTCTTTTTTATAAACATTGTTTTGAATAACATTTTTCCATTCTTTTGGAATAATCGATAATAATATTGATTAACCATCTTTGATGTGTTTTGCACTAATTTCAGTATCACATTCATGTACCATTTTAACAATGAAAGATGCAGGTAAACATCCAAGTATTACTTCATATGAAATGTCTCTGATATGTGTTATCACTGCTTTTATAAAATGTTTCCACAATAGTGTCTTGTTTTCATTGCCAATTTTGGAATAAAAAAACAAACAGTAATTGAATACATCATATGTACTTTTATTATACTCAATGAAAAGGCCAAGATAACTAACAGTATTCAACCTCGTAATTCCTATAGAAAATACAAATCAGAGGTATGGGCAAACACGGACCCCTGGTCATACTAGAGGTGGGATCAGGTGTCTAGGAGTAGTAAGCATCCACTGTCGACCGGTCACACCCGCCATGAGCCCTATATTCCGATCAGGTAAACAGAGCAATCCGTAGCCAGAATCAGTGTGTCAAGGACGGCCTAACAATTGGTATGAAACACATCAGACAGCATTTGACTTAATGGGCAGTTGTACTGGCAAACTAGATCGTTATAACGACCATAAAATTTGCGAAATGCTGACTTTAGACGAGATTGTACAAACCCCTGTAACATCAACTTCTTTGTCAGTAGCCCGCTTCGATTTAAAAACTGATCATAAGCAGAACAAGCTCTTGCGTATCGAATCAGTTGGGAGATATTAAGACCATATGCAGGTGATGATGGGATATTGCCACATAAATAAAGGAAGTTGACGATGGGGAAAGTGAAATCATCCCATTTGTCATAAAGTTGAGTTGTTAGTTTGTCGACAGTATCTATTTTCAGTAAAATATCTAAGTACGAAGCAGAAGTGGAAGACTTTATGGTGTCTTTTATTTCAAGCTCACTGGGATATATGAAATGATCATTGTTAATAGACAAAGCGTCGTCGATATATCTAACTGTCAAATTGAAGGCCACAGCAAGAGATTTTTTCTTCTCGTGTAAAAGCTTTTGAATGAATTCTGCTTCGTAAGAATATAAAATTAGGTAAGCTAACAAAGGAACACAATTCGTGCCCATTGGAATTCCAACAGACTGTTGGAAGACCTGATCACCGAATACTACGAAAATATTGTCAATGAGGAACTCTAGCATCTTTTTAATATCAACTTCAAAGTACTTGTGCCTGGAGTCAGAGTAGTGTTTAAAAAAATAATTTTTGGGATGATCAATCAATAAACATGAATATTTCGTTTTACCATTTTTGTTCACGAAACAACTGTCTATGATGTCAAAAAGTCTAGTCTTTAATTTATCGTGAGGTATGGTCGTGTAAAGAGTTATAAAATCATACGTTTTAATGTTGTGAATTCAAGAAAAGTTTTTTGATTTCAAATTCAATAAAAGTTCTTTAGAATTCTTAAGAATCCACATTTTATTAACGCCACTTCTGGTATATGGAGTTTCTCCTTCACAACAGTTAATATTTTCGTAAGGAGTAAAGATGGGGGTTTGGTAGAACATTTACTGGATGCAGCAATGTATCTTTGTTTGTAAAGGTTTTTTGGTGGAGTTCGGGGATCCAGTATAGGTATCCTTCACAGCATACCAAGCACTAAACATTTTTGTATAGAACACCGGTCGCGGTAACTCAGTGGTTAGAGCGTTCACTTCGTAACCGGGAGGCCGTGAGTTCGAGCCCCGCGTCAAACCTAAGACGTAAACATAGGTAGTGATTGCTCCTTCGCCAAACGCTCGGCATTTAGAGATGAGAATCACGGGTCTTTCGGATATAACATTAGAAACGGAGGTCCCGTGTCAAGGCAGGCGTTGGCACGTTAAAGAACCCTCACTGCTACGGCCCTGAGCGCTAAGCATAGGTCTGAATTTGTGGTACTTCACCTACAGCTGGTGACGTCTCAATATGACTGAAAAATTCTCGACGGGATGTAAAACAAACAAACAAGCAAGCAAGCAATAGAACAAAGGTAAACATTGCAAATCTTTTTTGTTCAACTGTAGAAAAAATATTTCCACTCCTCCTTTCATATCGCATATTCTTTGTAAGAAATAACTAAAAATGTATTTCCATATACGATGTTTTCTTGTACAAAAATACTTAGCTAAGAATTGCAATCGGAAAGAAAGCATTTTCAAATAAATATCAACCATTTTTAAACCACCATTTTCTTTTTCTCCAACAATTGTCTTATATGACACCAAATGTGAAATATAATTCCATACAAAATTAATACATTCTTTCTGAATTTAATCTCTAGCCCGAAATGTAATAGAAATCACAGACAAAGAATACCATAATTAGACATAAGTAATGCATTAATAATATTACCTCTTCCGTGTATCGTCAACACTCTTTATCTCCACATATTAAGAATTTGCGTGACATTTTGAACTTTGGTTCTCCAAAACAATTCAGCAAAAACAAATTGGAATGTGAAAATCTGCCAAAATATACTCCGAGAATTTTCATGCCATTTGTTTATGTAATGTTGAAAAGTTTTTTATCATCTAGTAACAATTTTCCTGTCCCAAAACTCGTAACTTCAGATTTCTGTATATTGATTATGGAACCAGATGCTTTTCCATATAATTCAAAAACATTGCATATTTCAAAAATAGAATTTTTATAGCATACTGATATCGTTGTATCATCTGCATGCTGGAAAACTAAAGTAGTTTTATCACACCTAGGAATATCTATTCCTTTAATAAATTTGTTATATTTGATTGCACAATTCAAAGGTTCTAAACATAATACATATAACAAAGCAGATATTGGACAACCTTGTCTAACAGAATTTCTAACTGGGAAATATTTTGTCAAATGGCCATTTGGGGGGGGGGGGGGGGGGGGGGGGGGGGCTCCGTGGCCGAAAGGTTAGAGCATCGCGCTCAAAATCACAAGGTCTCTCACCTCTAGTCGGCGCCGGTTCGATATTCTCGCTCGCGCTGATATATGTGAGAAAGTTTGCCAGTTTACTTTCGGAATGTCGGTGGTCTCCTCCAAGGTACATAGTATCTGGGTTCTCTCCTCCACCAATAAAAAACACTGGACGCCACCAGATAACTGAAAAATTGTTAAGTATGGCGGAAAACAATAAACAATCAATCAATTAATCAAATGGCCATTGTTTTTAACACTGCTATATATATCTGTATAAAATATTTTTACCCATTTTCTAAAATAATCTCCAAAACCATATACCTGTAACACAGCTAATAAATATTCATGACCAATTCTATCAAACGCTTTTTCTTGATCAATTTTTACGATAATAGCCTTCCATTTTATCCATTTCTATGATATCTCTTATGCTCATTAAGGTATCTGCAATATCTCCTGCAACAATACAGCATGTTTGATCACTAGAAATAACATTCAGTAACACATGTTTGAGGAGTCTATTTGACATTATTCTTGCTATTATTTTGTAGTAAATATCTAAAAGACTAATTGGTCTCCAGTTTTTTAACAACCTCTTATCACCTTTCTTCTTATATAACAATGTTATGTTACCCATCTTCATAGAATGTGACAATGCTTCTTGCTTTTCTATTTCTAAAAATAGTTTGTATAATATGGTTTTCAATTAAGGTAAAAACTTTCTTTAAAAAATTCAACAGACAATCCAACAGCACCAGGACTCTTATTGCTGGCCATTTCTTTCACAGCTTGTTCTATTTCACTAACTTCAATCCGCTAGCTCTTCTATAGTATTTGATTCTTGTCTACTCTTCTAAATTCAAGAAAAAATTTCATACACTTATCGGACTCATTGGCCCACTGTGCTTTTGATCTTAGAATACCACCTCTACATTTTTTTCATTTTCAAATTCACTAAGATCAGTTTTTAGCTTTTCCTAATTTTCAATGTGTATACTGTCACCATCAGCCATTGTTTCCTACAATCTCTGTAAACTATTTTGAATTCTGTAATATTCCCTGTTTCTTTCTTTTGTTCTTGTCTGACTATAACTTTGTGACAAGTTTTTGATTTTGTACTTTAGATTATCCCACCATATCAAATTTGATTGCTCAAATAATATGCATTGTTTTGTCTTTTTCAATTAGTTCTTGAACATTGTTTACATAATATTCGTCATTTAATAGTAAATTGTTACGTATCCAAACACCTAGACCTCTTTCAGACATTATAACAACCATAGAGTGATCACTCGTTGTTTCTACGTAAAAAATATTTCTAACATAAACACATAGAATTTTTGTGATCAAGATAAAATCAATTCTACTTTGTATGAGCATATTTTCTCTAATAACTTTTCTTGAAAAAATATTTTTTATTCTTATTTCTTTTTCTCCAGACATCAACTACATTGTGTTCATTCATCATATCTGTCAACGCTTTGTAACACTGGTCATACTTGTGTATAGTTTTTCCACACCTATCTATGATTGCAAAAGTATTATTAAAATCTCCCATAATAATTAAATTTATAGAACGGAGCATTATTTCCTTTATATTATTGAAAAACAATGTCCTTTCTTTTACATCATTTGGCACATATACATTTATTATGTTATATTTCTTGTCATTTTCTTTGTATTTGATACGTAAATATCTATCATCAAACCCATTTATCTTTTCAATGTGTGGTTTAATATTATTCATAACTAAAAATGCTACACCTTTGGATGATATCTGTGATAATACCCCAGAGGAGGTAATGCAGATTATCGGAAGAAGAAGAAGACATATTTGTACTATCATAATATATAACACCATTCCATAAGTGTTTATAATTGTCAATGAAATTGTCTTTCCAATGGGTTTCTTGTAAAGCTACAATGTCATATTTTCTATCATCAAATAGGTTAAATACTATTTTTAATTTATTAATGTCACACAACCCGTTACAATTCCATGAGATTAATAAAAAATCATTGCGAAAAGGAAAAAAAGTAATTGTGATTCTTTCCATTATTTGTTCTTCTTTGCTTTGCTCTTATTCTTTACTTTTCCTCTTCTTGGCGTTTTCACGGTCCGTATCAGGATCCGATTCTGCGGTTGATGACTCCCCACTCGGTTTCTGTAATATCTGGTGGTTTGTTTTCATTTGTTGTTTCTTTGTTATAAGTGTTTTCAATTTGATCATTGCTTTCTGTTTTATCTATGTCTTTTTTCTCTACACTGCGTTCATCCTCTTTAGCCAGTTTTATTGGGTCACTGATTTTCTGGTCCCCTTTTCTTGTCTCTTCACCGATTTCTTGGTTCCCTTCTGGTGCCTCTTCACCGATTTCCTGGTCTCCTTTTGGTGCCTCCGCGTCTCCGTCGCTGTGTATGTCATTGTCGTCCCCATTATTAACCTCCCGCTCATCCATCGTTTCATTGTCTCCGTGTTCATTCTAATGGCACGAACATCTTTGTTCCCATTCTCCATATTTTTTACACCGGGTAGATTTACATGTTTTTGCGTAGTGCCCCTGTTGTTTGCGCTCAAAACAGGTGAAATCTGGACATGCCCTAAAAAGATGATCACTAGAATAACACAACGAGCACACTTTTAATTGTCCATTATGGATGCACCTGTAGTAATCTTTTTGGAATTTTATTGTGTAAGGAAACGAAGTGATGTTGTCTGGTAGTTTGACTTTCGCATATCGCGTGCCGTCTGCTGTTGTCGTGCTAGGATAGAGTCTTCTGTTGATCGGTGATAACAATTCAACTCCCATAGATCTTAATGCTATCTCCATTTCATTGTCATCGATATAAGCAGGAGATGCATGAAATTTACCACGATCGAGCTAGGTACTACTTCATGACATTCGAAAGCGTTGTTTCTATTTTTATCCCTTGTAAGAGGTGCTGTAAGGGGGCTTTTCCATCTAATGTTATTTCGTACAAATTCCCTGATTTTGGTACACATGCTAGTAAACTACCAACCCCACAGTTGTCATGGATGGACTCGATAATTTCTTCAGGTTTAACAGAAGAATTATCTCTAACATTCACAAATAGAGTATTTTTTCGACAGTCTGTTCTGTCAGCAAACAAATTTTTGGATCCGCCAAAATGGCGACCACTTGACGCGGCAGCCATCCACACTCGCAGTCAATCACTATTTACACTGTCTTGTTTCAACACTATATACACAAAATAGGCAAAATGAAGAAACGTATATACATAAGAGTCTTCATATGGTCAAGTGGTTCGCTATAAACAGTGAACACTAATGGTTGTATTCGGACAGTCAAAATACACCGTGCTCACCTTGCCATTAGCAAACTGGAACCATACGTTTTTTATAGGATGTATAATAAATCCTAATAAATAAAGTAGTTTTGCTTGATACGATTAGAAATGTTCGATATTAAAGAAACACATATGTAAAAATTAAGAAGAAAAAAAAACAGATACCAGGTGAGATTCGAACACCCCTCCTGATTCAAAAGAAATAATTTAAAAGCCATCGTTTCTTCCACAGCGCTACGGAGCTACATTACGATTATTGAGATTAACTCATGTAGATTGACAATGTTTAAACAATGAACCAGGTTATTGTAAAATCATAAAATTGACATATAATGGATCGAGACTCCATTTTTATAGAAGATTGATTGATCATGTATAGTTTAACGTCCCGCTCTAGAATTTCTCACTCATATGGAGACGTCACCATTGCCGGTGAAGGGCTGAAAAATTTAGGCCTATGCTCGGCGCTCAGGGCCTTTAAGCAGGGATGAATCTTTATCGTGCCACACCTGCTGTGAAACGGGACCTCAGTTTTTGCGGTCTCATCCGAAGGACCGTCCCATTTAGTCGCCTCTTACGACAAGCAAGGGGTACTGAGGATCTATTCTAAACCCGGGTCCTCACGGATTTTATAGATGAATAACGAAAATCCTTGAGAGTTTTTCCTTTTATTAAATGTATAGCTAGGATGGAGAAAAGACCCGTTCGTATGAAAAAATTGCAAACAAGTTCAGTAAATCATCACGTTTAATACAAAATATGCAAAATAGCTACCCTTATATCTAGCAAATTCACAACACACACTGACAATTTTTTTACCATATTAAACATAAGATAACAAATGATATACGAACACCAAGAAAACGCATTTTTATGACATTTGGAAATCTTCATTGATCCATGTAGGAGAAAAATAACGCCCAACATGCCTTGTTCTTTGTAGCTGCTACTGAACTTGTGTTTGAATTTGATTTGTCATTCATCTTCAGAAAAAATTCGAATGAACAACAGCAAAAAGTAGTGATCTGCTAGAGAGAAAATTAAAATTTTGCACAAATAGAAAAAACGAGTTGTAATTAACAAATGAAGTGTTCACCTGTTTGTCTGGAAATCGATGCATCTGATTTATTTTTATCGCGAGAGTTTAGGGATGAGTCTTCCGTAGTCATTTTCTCTAACAATGCAAATACAAAAACGTTTGTTTTGGGTTGTTTTGCTTTTGTTGGGTCAAGATCAGTTTCATTACGTGCTTTATTGGCGGACCACCAACCCACTTAACAGGATTCACAACAAATGACTTCTACAAACCTTCATTAAGTGGCATATATTGAATATAAAACTGGTTCTATTAGATGATATCGCATTTTCGATTTCTGCGTCGCATGCAAGTGTGTCCACAAAATTGGAATATATTCATAAATAAAGTGAACAGAGGTTTCTGGGGTGTGGTGTATTAAATGTTTATGATACTGCAGCAAGCAGTTACGGGTAATTTCACTTTTTGAAACTTCGATTTCCTTGAGCTGCATCCATGCATAAATAACAAACACTGAAAACATGCATAGAACGTGAGCGTTATAACAGCCTCTCAATTGAACAAATACCATTCTTAGTTTTATAGCTAAATTTATTTATTGGAATATAGCCAACAGACAAATTGAAAACCATCAAATTGTAAAATATTCACTAGGCGTCGGTTGCCTAGTGGTTAGGCTGTCAGACTCTCAACCGAAAGGTTGTGGGTTTAAGTCCTGGCCGCGGCAGGACCCACGTTGTGTCCTTGGGAAAGACACTTTACACGAATTTCTTCATTCCACCCAAGTGTAAAAAGGGTACCTGGCTATATTGTTAGAATGTTAGTGCTTTAGCACCTTAACAACAGCTTGCATAGAGAAAGCTCTGGAATGTTATAAGGTCTGCTGGGGTAATAATGTATTGTGAAGCGCTTTGAGCAGCATATGCTGGGAAAAGCGCTATATAAAACCAATCATTATTATTATTAATCATCATTAGTATTGGTTTTGACATATGGTATTCTTATATTTTTTCATGCCTCACTTGTAGATTCATGCAAGCGGACTATCTCTTTGCACTCTAATATTTTGCTCTTAAAAATTCCTCTTTCCTAATTTGTCTTTCTTAAATATGCATTACAACTTCTCTTTCCATTCAGTTGAAGGTTTTAATGTCGAATCCATATTTCCATTGGAATTTCATATTTTTAAATCTGACGGAGGGTGGCAAAACAATCGGGGCTTCTTTAATTCATCACAGAGTGAATTTAACCGACATCAAATCAAATAAATCCTCAAAAGTTCATTGCCCCATTTTCCTTTGCGTTGTTAACAGTCGATGTTCTGCGTTTTAAATGTGTCATTTGCATTTGATATTTATTTGCTACATAATATAATGTTTTTAATAATAGCAATCTCATAATCCAGATTATGAACAAGTAAAATAACGAACAATTTCATAAATCAATTATCACTTCTCATAGTTCCAATCAGGCTTGGATGAAAATAAAAAAATCGCAATATTTTTGAAATTTTCAATAGTAAGTGATTGTATTTTGTTTAACGTCCCTCCTGAGATTCTTTCACTCATTGGAGACGTTACTATTGCCGGTGAAGGGTTGCAAAATTTAGGCCTATGCTCGGCGCTTATGGCCTTTTAGCAGGGAGGGATCTTTTTCGTGCCACACCTGCTGTGACACGGGACCTCGGATTTTGCGGTCTCATTCGAAGGACCGCCCCATGTAGTCGCCTCTTACGACAAGCAAAGGACACTGAGGACCTATTCTAACACGGAACTCCACGGGGTGAATTAAAAATCAGAATGCGTATCCAAGTCTTCAGGGCATGTTTTGATGCACAATATGCTTATGTATCAAATCACAGCAATATGTGAACTCCAAATTCTCTCCTTTTTTCAAACAAAACACCGGTTTTACTCTTCCAGAAAAAACACCAAAAATATCATAAAATAATTTAGAGCTTCTATCACTCATTCGATAATAAAATCACACCTTATGAAAATGTTTTAACGAACCATTGTACAGTGGTTCACCTTACTAGGTATTAAGTGACCTTCACAAAAACTAATTCTAGAATTGCACAAATAATTTTGATTGAAGCCATAATTGTTGAAAATACGTGGTCTATTCAAAGTCACTCCACTTCAATTTATTTGTTACATTTTAATTGAAACCGTACTTGTTGGAAATATATTGTCTATTTCCAGTCATGTAAACAAATCCTACATCAAGTTGGAATGAATTTTTTTCTTTCATTAATTTGTTTTGATGATCAAAATAGCACACAGCGAACTTCCTGTTTCCAAGGACAAACATTTAAATGCATGTACTTCTTTAAATGAATAGATGTACAAAGTCCCTGTTTTGATTTTTCTCCGGAAGAACTTTTTTTGCAGCGATTAACCAAATTTTGAGACTGTGTTTTCCATTGTCTTGACAGTAAATATCATTAAATCCTTAGATATGATGTAGAGAGACCATTTATTTGCTGCCTTGTCGTGTAACGTCTCATTCGAGAGTTGTTTTTCTTCACTTATAGATAGCGTCACCAGCTGTAGAGGAAGTGCCACAAATTTTGATTTATATATGCCTCTCAAAACTTTAGCAGTGATGATACTTTGTTTGGGCAAAGGTGACTTAGATGAGTGATTTGGCCTATGGGCCTCTTTTTGAAAATACGTTCGGGTATGAACGGCGGCGTTTTAAGCTGGCATAATTCTAAAGCGTTAAAGCTATATACCAGCTCCTAGGGTCAAGGTTCATGGTCTTGTGTGCTAAATCTAATGCTAAAGTATAAACGCCCCGAGGGGATCCGGGTTAGAATAGATCTCAGTACCCCTTGCTTGTCGTAAGAGGTGACTAAACGGGGCGGTCCTTCGGATGAGACCGCAAAAACTGAGGTCCCGTTTCACAGCAGGTGTGACACGATAAAGACCCCTCCCTGCTCAAAGGCCCTGAGCGCCGAGCATAGGCCTAAATTTTGTAGCCCTTCACCGGCAATGGTGACGTCTCCATATGAGTGAAAAACTCTCGAGCGTGATGTTAAACAGTATATAATCAATCAATCTAAAGTATAAACGCCAACCACGAAACCTGTATCGGAAAAACCCGCTACTCTTGACTCCTGATGTCGGGCTCTTTGAAAAGGAGCGCGACCAGTCCGGAAGGAAGATTTCGTATATATGTTACAGTAAATTAATCAAACCAGTAAATTTCCTCAAATTTTTAGTAAATTTGTAAAGTTACTGTTTAACACCGTAAATTTACTGAAGATTTCAGAAAATTTACAAATTTACTGAAATAATGTGGTTCAGTGGATGGTAAAGTAGAATTTCAGGAAATGTGTCAAACTCGAGTAAATAGTGTTCACTGTGTGATTATTCAAGCAGTAGATCAGTCTTGAGATGAACAGATTTCTACGCTGTAGATGCAGTGACAACTTCACCAAATAAATAAAGCTTAGTACAAATTAGATTTAGTTCACTCTTAGCTGCCAAGAAAGGAAAAATGGCTAGCCCAAACAACACTGAGAATCGATTCACAGAGGAACTTTTCAAAATCAAAAAATACAGATGAATGCTACAATTTGTTTGGAAAAGCAAAAATGTTATAAGGTCAAGGTCGGTCCAAGAGACAGAAAGTTCGCCGTGCGCTATTTCAATCCACAAAACAGACTGATGAAAAATATTAATCCCAGCTTGATGTGGGATTTGTTTTCTTGATTGGAAATAGACAATATATTTCCAACAAGTTCTGTTTCAATCAAAACTAATAAAGAAATTAATTTAGGGGTGGGGGGCGTTAGAATAGACCATGGATTTTCAACAATTATGGCTTCAATCAAATTTACAAAGCTGGTTTGATAAATTTACTGTAACATATATAAGTTTTAATTTATTAAAACTGGTCAACAACAGGTACGTGTGCCAATCAATCGAATTTTTTGCTAGGTTTTCAAAATTTTTATATACAAAAAAATGTTTACTGTGCTTGTCTTTATATTTTTCGACCTTGAAAAAGCAGAGCAATGGTTGAAATATTGGTGTACGCACATTTTGTAAAAAATTAAATCTAAAGAAGTAAATGCAACAAAAGCCATTGAATACATTTTTCAATTTGTGTGAAATTCAGTAATATCAAAATAAAATGTTCAGAAACGAAAATAACAATTTCATCCCCCAAATACTGATTCCTTTATTGAGTCCTTTGTTGGTATATAACGTCAAGTTATTGGTTCCTCCATCTCAACACGAAAATCCTACTATATGATAACCAGACGTTGCACTTGTATCTTTAAAATAGCGTTACTATTGCCGGAGCGAGGCACTCGTCCATCACCTGTCAGTAGATTGATACATTCACGAGAGACCGAAGCTCGCTGACAGTTGCTGCATTTAGAATGCAATCACTTCACGCCACAAACGATTAAATATTCATTAGTTGAGAACATTTAGTAGCAATGAATCCGATGGGACAATATTTTTATGGTACCAATTACTCGTTTCATTAGATTGTACTCACAATGTTATGGCAAGGATTTTAGATACACCAAGTATGTAACATAACTTTTAAAACACTTCACGCCCCAGAAAAACCATAAATGGTGATAATTATTGCCATGAATTTTAGAACATTATCTATAGTGAATGGCTGAATGCAGTGGAGCAGACGTCTTCCTGCAATCGGAAGCTACTTAGGTAAAAAGGTGGTAAAAGAGGTAATAATGGATGCTATGATTTTTCAAAATGGAGAGGGAAATATTATCGTTTGGAAATTTAATGATTAAATGGCATTTTCGTACAAAAATTAAACGTAAATCTGTCGATACAAGACAACGCATTTGCGTATAACTGGAAAGTACAACCGTAACTGTGGTAAAGTACAACCGTAACTGTGGCAAAGTACAACCGTAACTGTGGCAAAGTACAACCGTAACTGTGGTAAAGTAAAACCGTAACTGTGGTAAAGTACAACGGTAACTGTGGTAAAGTACAACTGTAACTGTGGTAAAGTACAACCGTAACTGTGGCAAAGTACAACCGTAACTGTGGTAAATTACAACCGTAACTGTGGTAAAGTACAACCGTAACTGTGGTAAAGTACAACCGTAACTGTGGCAAAGTACAACCGTAACTGTGGTAAAGTACAACCGTAACTGTGGTAAAGTACAACAGGGCTCGAACTCACGACCTCCCGGTTACGACGTTCAAATGCTGAATATATATATATATATATATATATATACAAATGCTGAATATATATATATATATATATATATATATATATATATATATATATATATATATATAGAAAATCTACACAAGTAGTAGTATAATGAAAATATCGCAAAGCCGATTGAGTATATACTCGACTAGTTTCTTCAATTCCTCAATAATGTCATGAACTCTTTTGAAATATGAGGAAGAATAATTTAAAGTTGAAAAAAAATGAAATGAAGAAAAATGTTACAACAAAGGAGAAAATAAGTTGGATTACACCATAATTGAAGTCACGTGGTTTTGTGCTGTTATTTACAAAATGTTTTCTTTTTTTAGTTTTATTACATTTATATATTTTTATAATGAAGTTAATACAGTCATGCATCAGTCGTCTATTTTACTAATTATGTTCAGAGATAGAGATCTTCGCTGTGCCGGCCCTCCAGCTGATCTGATAAAGGTACCTATATCTCTGATATTTGCTATCTCAGTCTGTTTCTGACCTCCTGAGCAGATGACTGTCCCTCTTCCTGCATTTTTTCTTGACTTTCTAATTAAAATAAAAAATAATATATGAAATGAACAGAAAACAATGATGACAATAATAAAGCATGATACTTTCAATTTTCACGATTGTTTTAAAGATGAGGGCCTCCTCATTCCTCAATGTTAATCTCTTTTCTTTCTTTTTTTTCTTCTTTTTCTTTTTGGTTGATTGATTGAGAAGGCTTAATTTATATTCAATTTTAAATATTTACATTTGCCAATGTTTTGCCTTATATGACACTAGTAACAAAATTGGCATAACATGAAGTCAGTCACGTGATCAGACTTTTTCCTTGCGTATGAATACAATCACCGCTTCAAAAGTATTTGAGTTAATTGTACTGCACTTTCACCTGTCTTGACATCATAACAGAATGACGAAATAAATAAAACGCATCTAAATAATTACATAGAGTTTATTTTGTAAACAGACAAGAATTTCATTAAGGAATAAAACTGATACATCAAAAATACCGTTCAGTTGTTTTATCCTTTAAAAATACGGTCTGCAACTTCCGAAGTATGACGAATTCATGCAGTGTCTTTGATATCTATATTATGACAATTTAATATTTGATTCACTTTCCGGGCAATAGCCATCACCGTCACGTGCTTATCTTCTCCCACACACCAAGGAATTAAAAAAAACAACAACGTACCGGCAGCTGCACTTCGTCTATATTAGTCAGTAAATTGCTACAACCTTAAGTTCTAACGATGAACGTGCCGATGAACGTGAATGTCCCTTCCAAAATCCTGGCCTAGAGCTTAACGTCAACGTAATCCATTTATCTTCTGTCATTTCTCTTAGATCTTCTGAATTTCTGTCGATATATTTGTTCAATAATTGCGTTTACAAATCTAAGTAACTTAAAAACCTAGATTTAACGAACTATATCTTGTGTTGTTCGATCGTCTGCCAACACAAGTATGGAAGCTTGACAAGAACAACACAAATCGAAACAAATATAGATATAAGAAATAAGATATATTTTTGAGTTTTGTTGGAAATGACATGAAGTTGGTACGTGATCTAATCTGCTATAACACCCTTCGGGCTTTATAGGATTTGATGACGTAACCAACTTCATGTCATATTCCAATAACACTCAAAATATGTATCTTATTTCTTAATTGATTTATGTTCTAGTTAACTCCATAGATATCTAGTTATTGTCAAAATTACTGTCATAGGAATCTGATTTTAATGCAACTTGGTTCATTCGCAGAAAATAAATCTAGGGTTCTGTAAAGATTGGTCTAATTGTTAATCAATGAAACTAATAACCGAAGAAAAACATTATTACAGATGATTCTGCTGTGAGACAATGGGAGGTTGTTTATCAAGTAAACTGACAACATATTTTTATGTCTAAAATTTTGAAATTTGATAAGTATTTAAGTATTTAAAAAGTTTTAAGCAAAGAAAAATTGTATTTGAATTAGAAATACGAGGATGAGTTAAAAAGAAACCAGCCTAACTTATTTCCGGTTGAGATCCACCTCTTCTTTTTCGATGCAATTGCCCTCTAGTGTGATGCACTTAGACTAAAAGTGTTCAAGTGCCATCAGCCAAGAACTGAAAAAGTCAGGGTCCTTTCCATTGACCCACTCCTCAACTGCCGTCACGACTTCTTCGTCAGACCGGAAATGACGTCCACGGATATCCTTTTTCAAGTCTGGGAATAGGAAGAATTCGCTAGGAGCTATTTGATTGATTATTTATTGCTTTCTGCCACACTCAACAATTTTTCAATTATCTTGTGGCGTCCAGTTTTTGTTGGTGGAGGAGAGAACCCAGGTACAATGTACTTGGGAAGAGACCACTGACCTTCCGCAAGTAAACTGGCAAACTTCCTCACATAACTCCGCGGCCGAGATTCGAACGCGCGCCGACAAAGGTGAGAGGCTTTGTGATTTTGAGCCCGATGCTCTAACCACTCGGCCACGGAGCCCCCCCCCCCCCCCCCCCCCCCCGCGCTAGGAGCTAGGTCGGGCGAATAAACAAGATGTGGTATTAATTCATACCCGTCTCGCTCTACGGCATTCTTTGGAACTTTGTGAGTGTGGACTATTGCGTTGTCCTGCTGCAGCAAAACACCTTTCGAGAGTTTTCCTCGGCGTTTTTCACGGATGGCGATTTACAGCTGGTCTAGCAAGTTTGTATAGTACACTCCAGTTATTCTACTTCTCTTGGGTAAAACGTCCAACATAACGCCTTTTGCGTTCCAAAATATTGTGGACATCACTTTGCCAGCAGATGGTTGCCTCTTCGACCCCGGCCCTCCCCACTGACAACTCTGAGCTTTATTCTCTGGCTCATAATAATTAACCCAAGTCTCATCTACTGTCACCAGACGTAAAAGAAAATCATCTTTTGACCTTACATGCTTTAACAAGAGGCTGCATATTGATTCCCTAGTTGCCATTTGCTCATCGCTAAGGGATGTGGGGATCCAACAGGCTGTTAGCTTCCGCATACCTAAACGATCATGTAAGAATATTGAAATGCTACCATGTGAAATGCCTAACATTCTTTCCATCTGAATTTGCCTATCAGAGTATACCAGATCCCGAACTTTGTTACACTACCGCGTTTGAATTCCTCTACCCAGAATTTAACCTGAGAATAAGATGGTGCAGAAGACCCATCGGCTAACTCACCGTGTATTTCCTTGCCTCTTTTGCCTTTTAAATTACAACTTTAGATGAAAAATATGCCTTTGCATCACTAGCCGCGTTTGACATTCAGTATCTTATTAAAGAATGACTCGATACGCAAATTTGCAACCAGGTATAAAACATGTATTGAAACAAGGCATGAAAATCGTGATCGTCTCAGTCAATTGGAAATGGGATAGGCTAGTTACTTATTGACTCGCCCTGGTAAGTGCATATAATCTCAGAATGGAAAGTTGAAGATGTGACAAAATTGCAAACACATTTGAAACAAATAGAAGAATATGTAAAATATGTGATATGACTTGTATTGATGGAGGATATTCAATGCTTTGTTGTTGGATTTGGAATTTATTTCATGAGTAAGACCGGAATTTTATTTTTTTTTTATTTTCACAAGTGCGAATTCTGTCTTACGAGCATTGAATTTTCTGTAAATTACATTTTCTTTGGTTTTAGAACATCTTTATAAAGTTTGTATAGAGATACACAGCGTCATACACACTGTGAAAATAACATGTGAAAATAACTTTGTTCATTATTTTCACACTGTGAAAATAACAAATAGCAAAAATAACAGGTGAAAATATCATTTTTATTCAATGGATAAATTGTAGTATTTCACTGTTGAAAATGTACTAAAGGATGAGTTTCAATCTCTGACTGAATGTCTTCTATATATAAGTGACAGACAAGGTTGGTTTTCTTCTTCTCTTCTTCTTCAGGACTGTTACAATCGTGATGTATTTCAGTAACATGAAATACCATATGAAGTTCGATGCACATGGATTTTCCTGAATCAATACGAAATTCGTTTGTATTCTTGAAAGGTTTCACAATGAGAAATACTTCCAGTGACATCGAATCATGTGTGTAGACCGAGTGCGATCTACACTACACTCCTCCCCGTTTTGAAGAAAGGGACTCTTGCAGAATGAAGGTTCCCTGTATCCTATCGTCACCGTGGTTGTCCCATAGACCTTTACATAGACAAATTTACCCTTCCAAACCCTTTATTAGTTGTAACCCATCCCCCATAGTAGCTTCGGAGATAATTAATCTCTTTCAGCTAACTTCGAAATACAATTTACAATATTTACTAAAAACCATTTTCCTTACCTGGGATATAAAACAGATAACAAAGTATACTTCGATCCCCCCACTCTTTTACTGGTAGAGGTGTCACCAATTCTGAGGCCTCCTCTAACACCTCCACCGTAGATCTCCGCTGAATATCAAGCAGCAATGACTCTAACCACTTCTCCGATATATTAGGAATGACCATTCTCCCCACCGGCAGGGAGTAAAGTTTGGGGCATCACTTTGTAGAATCTCTCCCTCTCTCATTTCCTTAAGGACCCGACTTTGTTCAGGTTTAAAGTTGGTCACTAATGAAAAGGCTAAGATAACAAACAGTATTCAGTCTCGCAATTCTTATAGAAAATACAAATCAGAGGGATGGGCAAACACGGACCCCTGGTCATACTAGAGGTGGGATCAGGTGCCTAGGAGGAGTAAGCATCCCCTGTCGACCGGTCACACCCGCCGTGAGCTCTATATTCCTATCAGGTAAACGGAGCAATTCGTAGTCAGAATCAGCGTGCCAAGAACGGCCTAACAATTGGTATGAAACACACCAGACAGCATTTGACTTAATGGTAAGTTGTACTGGCAAACTAGATCGTTATAACGACCATAAAATTTGCGAAATGCTGACTTTAGACGAGATTGTACAAACCCCTGCAACATCAACTTCTTTGTCAGTAGCCCGCTTCGATTTAAAAACTGATCATAAGCAGAACAAGCTCTTGTGTATCTAATCAGTTGGGAGATATAAAGACCATATACAGGTGATGATGGGATATTGCCACATAAATAAAGGAAGTTGACGATGGGGAAAGTGAAATCATCCCGTTTGTTATAAAGTTGAAGTACGAACCACAGGAGGAGTTCCGAGTCAGAATATCTGCGTCTTCAGCTACAATTCCTTATACTGAGCTGTCTAATTTGCGATGCGTTCATAATCTGGTGGCATTATATCAACTAGATTCCAAGTTTAAGTGAAAAAGCATGGATAAGATTTCGGTGTTTTTTTAACGCGATATTGATGCTAGTTTGAATAAACAAGACTAAGGACCAATATTTCAGCATATGGAATTTTTGGGTCAGTCGTCTTTATTTCCACTGGTGCGAAGGGATAGTAAAAGTTATTAAATGACCAGTAAAATTTTAATTTGATAGCGAATGTCACGAGTGAAAAAAAAATAATCAGTTCTAGCCCAGCTTTAAGTACATGCAGATCTAGTTTAAGAGTTTATAGGCATTCAGGTTGTCTTCCACTACTGCGGAAGTAAGGAAAACGAATTTTTCTCAGATTTGATGCATTTTAACTCTATATCGCTATATTGGCCACACCCTAGGGTCTAAACCTTTAACGCAGGTGCCATGATTTTTACAACTTGGGTAGAGGGCCTCATGAACATCATAAGTATGTATTTAGTTTTTCTCATACATACGCGACAGGAGAGAAATTTTATAAGATTTAAGACATCTTATTACATGGTCATATTGGCCCCACCCTAGGGCGTAAATCCCTGACCCAGAGGTCATCAATTTTACAGTGTTAATAGAGAGCTTTATGGACATTAGAACTATGCAGATCATTTTTTTTTCACACGTCTAAAAGCAGAGAAAAAAATTTTCTATGATTAATACATTTTCATTACAGAGCCATAGTGGCCCCACCCTAGGGCCTAAATCCTTCATACCAGGGTCATTATTTTTATAATTTAGGTAAAGCGGTTCATAGGCATCATAACCATGCATTTGGTTTTCTGTGAGAAAAGACGATTTAGGTAGTGATTTTTTATGGAATTCATAATTATGGAACAAGGGGCCATGAATTTCACAATTTTAGTAAAGGGCTTCATGGACATCATAACCATGCATTTGGATCCCCCTCCCATATATATATATATATATATATATATATATATATATATATGGGAGTGGAGACGACTTTTTGACTATTTGGCTTTTATGCAGTTTTGGACCCATCCATGAGGCCGTGAGGGAGCTAAGATAATAAATTTCACAATGTACATTCCTCTCATTCTAAAGAAGCTTCTCAGCAAAAATGGTAACAACTGGCCCAGTAGTTTTTCAAGAAATTAAAAATGTAAAAAATGTTAACGGACGACGACCAACGACAATACGTCACCTGTGTGACTCAGGTGACCTGAAAAGTGGTCCCATCTGATATTAAATATTCCTAATTTCGTTTAGCGAATGTTGATTGATTGATTGATTATATATTGTTTAACGTCCCTCTAGAGAATCTCTCATTCATATGGAGACGTCACCATTGCCGGTAAAGGGCTGCAAAATTTAGGTCTATGCTCGGCTCACGGCCTTTAGGGAGAGAGAGAGAGAGAGAGAGAGAGAGAGAGAGATCTTTAACGTGTCACACCTACAGTGACACGGGGTCTCGGTTTATAGTCGCCTCTTACGATAAGCAAGGTGTACTGAGTATCTATTCTAACAAACTGGATCCCCACTGGGCCGTATAGCAAATGAACATCTAAATAGCTACATGGGTTTTGGCAACATAATAACAAATTTGTGAAGTGTCATTTTTACTAACCGCACATGTAGTTGTGGTAACGTGAAGCGTGCTGTGTTATCAGCTGGAAGCTGGTGTGTCTGACCGTATCATTAAAACCTGATCTAAACATCCAAAGTAACATTCACATACATCGGACAAAACCCCAAAAGTTATCAATTAAAAGCCTGTTTGTTATGGAATTAATGTCAAATACAGTTATTAATTCTCGAAAAGTTCGATGTCAAACGCCTATTGCAAGTTCGTGAGAGACCTGCATTATCTCTACTGTTTCATCCATGACCCCGGCCTCAAGCGAGCTTTTCTGATTAACATCTGTACGGTTGTCTTCTGTCGTCCTCTCGGTTAATTGTTCACGTTTTGGAGTTCATTGGAATCACAAAACCAATTTCAAACTGTCCTTCGCTGAAGGGGCCTTATATGAAAGGGTATGCTCCCTTTCAAAGGGAAATAATTAAGAAAATCTTTCAGTTTTTAAAAGTATATGAGATAATATATTTCCTGCCTGTTGAATTTTGCTCATTAATGCTCCATCAAATACATATCGCCGTGAAGAGGCTCCAAACACAGTGAATCATCAAACTTGGTGAGGGCTCAATGTTTGTTTGTAACTGACGTGTTACTGGTTCGTGGGGACCTAAATTTCTTGGGTAACTTCAACCCCAAAACAATTCAGGTCAGGCGAAATGGGTAATTGCCAGTCGGAGAGGGGGAGGGGGGGGGGGGGCACGGAAATTTAAATTGCTGTCCGTCAGTTGGACTGTAAATTGTTTATAATTGTGATTGCGCACTAATAATGTGACACCGTTGCTGTTTACATTGTATATACCATATAATATTTAAAGTATTTTTTCTGAAATAAACAAATATACTTTTAGCGTTATAAAATCAATAAAGCAACAAATAAATAACGTTGTCTATAGATACATGTACCTAAAGGATGAGATATTTCTAATTTTAAAAAAGAAACTTAAAATTGCGGATCAGTGTTTGTTGGGATGTTTGGGTAAGGCTGACTCACAAACTCCATGAACATTGATCCCCCACGAACAATAATGATTCCAGCGTATGATATTTCATGTACTTTCAAAAACTGAAAGCCATAGGTCAAGTGTACCCACACGTAGTGATTAGCATATTCCAAAAGTTGAAAGGTTATGAGAAATTGAACTTCGCGATCGGTTTCAGTTAGTAACAATGTGAAGGGAGGAACGTAGTGAGGGTATTCAGAAATATGGTAGTGAAATTAGAGCGGGATTCTTATAATCACTGAACCGACTAGTCTAAAACATTCCTTATATTCATATATTTGTTCAATCCCGTGGGGATCCGGGTTAGAAAAAGGTACCCAGTACCCTTGCTTATCGTAATAGGCGACTAAATGGGGCGGTCCTTCGGATGAGACCGCAAAAACCGAGGCCCCGTGTCACAGCAGGTGTGGCACGTTAAAGATCCCTCCCTGCTCAAAGGCCATAAGCGCCGAGCATAGGCCAAAATTTTGCAGCCCTTCACCGGCAATGGTGACGTCTCTATATGAGTAAAAAATTCTCGAGTGTGACGTTAAACAATACACAACCAACCAGCCAACTAATTTGTTCAAGTTGTAACCCAGAAGCACGATAAGGATTGAATTGAACATATATTATTGACATAAGCCAAAAGGATTGGACACAATTTCCAAAGATTAGGTAGTCCTCTCCTTATTAGACATTATACATGTTAATTGCCATACAAAATATTTGCATAGATTACATAATATATGTACATGTAGGATCCAGTTTGAAGAAAAAAAATCAAAGTCTTAATTATAAGAAAGCAGCTAACTCACATACACATTTGAAAATTATATTTGCTTGAATCTTCCACATTCCTTTAAAAAAATTTGGAACTACTTTAGATATTTTGACATTTTCATCATCAGACAAAAACTCCAAAGCAGCAGATGCACATCAATAATGTATAAAAAAAAAATTTAATGATAAGAGTTTATGCATTAAAAACTGCCTTGATATTGAGTAAATTTTACACACAAAAAACAAGTGGTATGCATCTTCTAAATATCCGATAAGGATTACGTATACATGGGGAAAATCATATTAAAAAGAGAAGGTCTTTTCTAGTTAAGCAATGTCTTGTTGTGATATGGTGTCTGGTGTGAGTTGTGCTGTTGCATCTTTCTTACCTTTAGCCATGGTTAGTGTACGACCTAGATTACGACTGAAAACGGGGGAGAGGGGGGGGGGGGGGGACAGGAGGCCTGTCTGCCCCTTTTATCATTTACTTTTTCAGTTATTTTAACTGAAATGCAAGTGTGAACGGAACGCCGACTGCCCCCTCCCTTATTTTAAAAACACGATGCTACGTGCTCGTATATTTTGATATCAAGAATGAATTGTTATACTTATAATTCAACTGGGCTGCAGCACATCTCTGGAACGACCTTCCAGAGGACATCAAGAAATCAGAATCCCTCGAAAGTTTTAAAAAAAGTCTTAAAACTAATTTTTACAAACTAGTTTTATAGATTCTAGCCAGAATAAACTGTGACGGTTTCTTATTAACAAAGATAAAAAAAAAAGAAAATCATAAAAAAAAATGTAATATGACAGTGGATTTTTTTTATATTGATTATTTTTCTAGTGATTATTTTAGTGTAGGTTACTTAGTGTAGGTTTCCACTATATTGATAATACAAAATTTTAAAATAGCTGACATTCGTGGTTAATACATGCATCAATTTTCTTTCCTTCTGTAAAACAACATTGCACATAGAAGTAAAACTCTTTCAAACTCTCTCTCACTCTCCTGTTCAATCAATGAATATGTATATATTCATGCAAAATGACCGTAAATAGTTATGTGATTTCCAGTAAGACAACAAATCTTGAAACCTCTACAATATTTTCGAGTATACATAAGCTAGTATCTCTCTCTCTCTCTCTCTCTCTCTCTCGCTGTGTGTGTGTGTGTGTGCAATCAGCTGTCCATCATAGCTTATTCCTGTAATAGCAGTATTTTCACCCAGATGTTCATTTTTTATTCACGGCTGCATGTACTCATCTACACATTTTGAATTGTGCATGCAATACATCAAAACATATGTACGTCTACATGTACAGGCATGATCAGATTCCTGGTTTTCATAAAATGCATAACACCTGACTAGTCGAGCATTCTATACAAAAAAAAAATATATATATACAATATGTATATTCGACTCTGATATCTCCAACAACTGAAGACATCCCGATTGGCACGGGTGAAGCGCGTCACAGTCTCTATAAGGGAATGACAACTTGCTGTAACTGTCGAAATGGGTTTATTTTGTTTGGTGGATTTATCATAAAGAGAATCGAACATTTTTGACAAGTGAACATATCCGGTACCGAGTAAATAGTTTGATGCGTTTTGTAGGTAAGCATGCCATGTATGTGTTACTTATGCATGTGCACCGTATTTTGGAAAAACTTATTTGTGTTTTCGAATTATATTTTATGCTATTTAGGTACTCCGTTCTATAAAGCATGTACGCAACTGACAAAAATGTATTTTCCGCGTTTATTTCATGCACTAACAATGCTTTTTTGCAACCCAATCTTTCTCGGAATGTTTTACTAATGTACTATAAGTACTTTGAGCAATGCATGACGTGATTTCGGTTTGTGTGTGTGTTAGTTTGTTTTCCCCTATACATTAATATCCAAAATGTGCACCAGTGGAGCCCAACTTGAAAATTACTCGGGTGTAACAATCACATATGGGAAATGTACCAGTTGAGTTAAATAGGCTACATGAAAGAAAGGGCGGATAAAATGTTCGGATTTCAAAATCCATGTCAGCTTTAAGGAACTGGTTCCGTTTGTCGACTTTTCCAATGTATTTTGTCGTCTTTTTTTGTAGCGGGTTGTCATCTTCCAATGTTTAGGGGTGAAAAATCGCGAATGATCGTTCTGTCGTCTTTTCAACTCAAGTTAATGACAAGAAGACAAAATACCAAGCAAAAAGATGACCGCTAATTTGTGGGATATCTTGGTCATCTTTCGGCATTATTTTGTCATCTTTCCGCATTATTTTGTCGTCTTTCCGCATTATTTTGTCATCTTTTCGCATTATTTTGTCGTCTTTTCACATTATTTTGTCATCTTTTCGCATTATTTTGTCGTCTTTTCGCATTATTTTGTCATCTTTTCGCATTATTTTGTCGTCTTTTCGCATTATTTTGTCGTCTTTCCGCATTATTTTGTCGTCTTTTCGCATTATTTTTTCGTCTTTCCGCATTATTTTGTCGTCTTTCCGCATTATTTTGTCGTCTTTTCGCATTATTTTGTCGTCTTTCCGCATTATTTTGTCATCTTTCCGCATTATTTTGTCGTCTTTTCGCATTATTTTGTCATCTTTCCGCATTATTTTGTCATCTTTCGGCATTATTTTGTCATCTTTCGGCATTATTTTGTCATCTTTTCGCCTTATTTTGTCGTCTTTTCACATTATTTTGTCGTCTTTCCGCATTATTTTGTCTTTTCACATTATTTTGTCGTCTTTTCACATTATTTTGTCATCTTTTCACATTATTTTGTCGTCTTTTCACATTATTTTGTCATCTTTTCGCATTATTTTGTCGTCTTTTCACATTATTTTGTCGTCTTTTCACATTATTTTGTCTTTTCGTTTTTTCAGGACGAAAAGTCACTAATTATCGTTTTGTTGTCTTTTTGCCTCAAAATAACGAAAAGACGACACATGTAAAATGACACAAATCAGCCACTATAGACTCATCATTAGTTTGCGTATCGCTATTCTCTGAGTATGATATAATACAATTATCAACGCAACGTCATAGTCAGTCTTATAGGACAAAGGTTACCATATAAATTATAAAAAGAGCACATAGTGAAATTTACTCAACTGGTTTAATTAAGGCAGGTTACTGAAAAAATAAATTGATTTTACAGGGATTTCACCAAGTCAGTATTTCGCAAGTTCTATGGTCGTGATAACGATCTAATTTACAAATACAACCTGTCAGTTGAATTATGTCTGACATAATTCATATCAACTGTTGGGCTGTTCTTTACATACTTATTTTTACTCTTATTTACTCAAGGCTCATGGTGGGTGTGGCCCGTCAATACGGGATGCTTACTCCTCCCAGGTACTTAACACCACTGTGCAAGAGCATGGTTGAGGGAGCAGTGAAGGCTAGTATTGGTAAAAATAGCAAAACCTGTGATCACAAAACATACCTACTAAACTAAATCAAAGCTTAACAGCACTCCAATAATACAATCTTGCCAAATATTTTATTTCAGATTCTTTGATTTATCTTGATTAATTTGGCATACTTTTACAGATAATTGCCATTTAGTTAATAATTGTTTCACATGGGGGAAATGCAATATAACTTATAGGCCTCTTGTCCTTTTCAGTAAATTTACTGAATTTAAAAATTGTAAACAGTTGCAATCTCAGAACAAATCACTCATTTCTTCTCGCAGTTTTCTCTCCCACACTTGGGACTTTCTTTCCCGTTTCTTCCGGTCCCTTTTTTGGAGAGTTGAAGTTCTTAATTTCCTTTCCACTGCCTTCTGGTCATTGGGTTCAAAATGGGTTACCTTGGCCCGCTTTTTCGAGGTTTTATCAGGGTCTACTCCTAAACAATGCCTGTCTCTCTTAAGAATTGTTTTCACTGGGTATCTTTGCCCTTGACCTCTTGACCCCAATCCTTTTTCTCCATCCCATCCACTTTTTAACATTAACTGGTAACCCCTGTTGCATGGCTGAATGAGGAAACTGTCAGGCCTGGGCTTTAGTTTTCTATTAAACAAATGTACAGTGGATGTTTCGTGGTTTGTCTGTGATACTTCCCGAATATTTTTATTACAAACATCACAGAAAAATTCAATAACTTCCGTCTTCTGTTTCTCAAAATGATTGCTTTTCATAAGATTTTTATTAAATTGATATATAAAATTGGCCAGACTGTCATACCCAGTGCTTTTAGCTATGACAACTGCATCTCTGCTCTTTTTATCAGTTATATGCTTATTAATACCCATCTTCAGAAGAAATGAAACCATTTCCCTTTTTCCATTACCACTTGCACACATCAAAGCTGTCCATCCATACGAATCTACACAATTAATATCTATTCCACCTCTCAAACACTTTTTCAGCATTTTGATGTTGCCATTTTGAGCTGCCTTTAGGAAATCATTTTCCGTGAATGTTGAAACAGGTGAACATGGAACATTATTTTCACTTTTGCCACTTTTTTCACAAACATGAGCAACTCTTTGCTGTAATGTAACTTCATTCTCAGTTGTGGAATTGGTGACTAAATCTTCATAGAACTGTCTCGCCTCAGCACCAGAAATTCCAGGTACAGCTACACGTTCCTGTATCGTTTGGTGGACTTCCTTCTCTGAGCTCTCAGGAACAAAATGTACTAACTTCGACATTTCCAATCTGTAAAATCAAATTTATTAGTTAGTGATCTCTCTGCCATCTTTTAGCTTTATTGCTATTGTCATGTGTATGTTTTAAAAAAGTTGTAATTTTGTACATTCATGTTATAACCTGTACAGTTTATGTACAGCTTGCACAACACAATATTACATAATTCATAACATTTATAAATATAACCTATATGCAAGTCATATTTTGTACAGAACAGAATTTGGTGGAAAATGTGCATCCACAAGACATAGGAGGTGCATGATATATTTATAACATATACACTAAAATAAACTGTCTGAAATAAAACTGGTCACATTGAATGTGGTGGACACAAGACGAAGTGGTATGATATGTTTTTTAAAACAATTCAAAACCAACCATCTGTTCAGGAATTTTTAATAAACATCTGATAAAAGAAGTTGTATACCTGTATATAATAACACTACCTGTGGCCTATGTAGAAGATTTTTGTTATTTTATGGTTATTCTTCTGTAAACTGGCTATTCATGGTTTTCCTAGCAACCCTTTCTGACTTGAAATTCAGAAAATGTCTCATTGTTGCATGAAATGTTAACTTCTTCATTACCTGTACATTACGCTTTGTCTATCAATTACAGTACCGGTTGCTGTAGCCCAGTGGTTAGAGCATTCGCTTCGTAACCGGAAGGTCATGAGATCAAGCCCTGCTCAAGCCATGGCCACATCAAACTAAGACGAAAAATAGGTAGTGATGGCTCCTTCGCCAAACGTACGGCATTTAGAAGTGAGAATCACGGGTCTTTCAGATATGACCTTAAAAACAGAGGTCCCGTGTCACGGTAGTGTTGGCACGTTAAAGAACCCTCACTGCTATGGCCCTGAGCGCTAAGCATAGGTCTAAATTTGTGGTACTTCACCTGCAGCTGGTGACGTCTCAATATGAGTGAAAAATTCTCGATGGGACGTAAAACAAACAATCAATCAATTACAGTAAAGCTTAAAAAATTTTGTTGTATAATTAAGAAAAAAAAAATACTTGAAAAATAAAATATATATGGAATAAATCTCTGGTTTTGCAGAGACATACTTACAATATGACTCTGGATCAAAGAGATAAAGTTCAAGCTCTGAGGTGTGTACCTAACTGGGTCTGACCAATATTTATTACTCACTAATACTGACACCTGGCACATGGTCTTTTTTAATCAGCCCCGTGGGCCGACTAATTCTAGTAGGTTAAAACTTCAAATTCGATTGCATGAATTGGAATACTGGGAAAAAATGATTCCCAAGAAAGAGGTCATTCGTTAGAAATAAACCCTGTATTTAAAGTTTTTATTATGAAGTTCATTTGTACAAACCCTTTAAAATATGACTTTTGAAAATCAGTAAGAATCTGTGCACTGAAGTTTGCATAGAATGGCTACCTATTTTCAGAAATAGGGTATCCTTTGCATAGCAGTTAGAAATCAAGAAAATCAATAAGCTGTGCATTCTATAATTAGATGTCATGTCACGAGGAGCACAAGACATGGATGAGGATTTAGAAAGTGCTTTAAGTATATTTTGCAAGTAAATTTCTTTGCATTCATAATTTCAAATGAGGTTTTCTTGTATATTATTTAGTTCTTACTTTCATTTTTTCTCTCTTTATCATGTTTAACTTTCTCTCTCTCCCTCTCTATTTCTCTCTTGAGGTAAGAAGAGGTCGGACTGCATCATCCTAACTTTAACTTTGATACTGAACACAATGTTTATTAGGACGTTTATGGTGTATCACAAATAAAAGTATTTGGCATCATCACTGGTTGGAAAAACTCACAATTGTCATTGTATTTGTTTCATGCACAATTGTAAAACGGTTTGCAGTCTTCAACATGCAACTTAAATGAAAAATAATTGTGTTTTTCATTTATTTTTTTTTTTTACTTAACTTCAAACCTAAATATTTCACAATGACATGTATATAATATTACTGATAGTACAAAGAATGAAGGATGGGGAGGCAACTTGTTTTCTGTAAATGCTCTTTTTATATGAAAAAAATGTAGTTTTACTTCTGGTCCCTTTACTTTTTTTAACAGGAGCAATATAGATAGCAAAGATTCAGAGAAACCGATACGCGATATGGCGTCGGTGTCCTAGTGGTTAGGCTGTTTGATTCTCAACCGAAAGGTTGTGGGTTCGAGTCCTGGCCATGGCACAGCCGACATTGTGTCCTTGGGAAAGGCACTTTACACAAAGTTTCTCACTCCACCCAAGTGTTAAAAGGGTACCTGGTTATAGACAGTGAAAGATATTGTTAGAATGTTAGTGCTCTAGCGCCTTCACGGCAGCTTGCACTGAGAAAGCTCTGGAATGGAATAAGGTCTGCTGGGGTAATAATGTATTGTGAAGCACTCCGAGAAGCATATGCTGGAAAAAGCGCTATATAAAAACCAATCATTATCAGTCATTATTATAATTTCTCTTTCCTTGCTTGGAACAAATGATGAGAAAGAGAAAGTCCACACATAATTACACAGCTAGCATAAAATATGTAGGTGTACTTTAAACTCTCTTTCTAACCATGGAAATGCCAATGACTGACTTTCTAAGCTTTTCTCAGATGCTAAATTTGTACCTGTTAACCCTACTCCTGTCGACCTGTGTTTAGGCACTGCACTGTCATACGTCTGACTGACGCTTGCATCCTTAAAACACTAAGATAACCGTGATTATGGGCGATAGTAAAATATAACTAATACGTAAAAATAAACTTTCCCCGAAATATTGAGCATTGCAGACTGTTACATATATATTAAACATACACATATAATAAAAATCGTTGTTAATTGTTAAATTCAGTTAATATAAAAAGTCCTTTGCGTACAATTCAAGTCACCATTCGGAATAAACAAAATTTAACAATAATTTTTTAAATAATTATATGCAAAGGATTATATATATATATATATATATATATATATATATATATATATATGAACTGATTTTAACAATTGATGCATTTACGATTAACTACTTACTGTAATATTTCGTGTTTGTATATCACTAGAGATATTTTTCATACCGTTCACAAATTGACTGCAGTGTTCTTTGAAAGCGCTACTGCATGCTGCAGACCACCGGCCCACGCGTCCGGAATGCCTCGTACTGCATGCTGAAGACCACCGGCCCACGCGTCCGGGATGCCTCGTACATGCATTTTAAAATATAGTGTGTTTGACTTTGACGTTTAACCTCCTACAAAACAAACCAAAAATAAATGAAAAAATAATACAAGAACAAATGAAACACTGGAAAATGCTAAAGTGTGAGTGGGGTGGGTGGGTTGAAAATCAATGATGTAATAAATGCACAGTATTAGTACTACAGAGCAGTGCTCTTCATTAAGTCTAAATCCCGTTGTAAATCTCTGATTTTTTTTCCAAATAAAGATGAGCTTCATTGTTACATCAAACTTCACTGAAGTCATTAGCGTTAATTAGTGCGACTCTCTCACTGTTGCCATTGGAAGTCATAAACATCATGGCGTCCGCCATGGACATTCGCGCCGATTCAGTGTTAGAAGGAAGCAGACCTTCTTTGTTAGAAGTAATTGAAGACAAAAACAGGGCGCTCAATAAGGTAAACAGCGATTCAGATATGGAATGTATTTGACTGTAAACAATAAACATCATTTCACGACACACTAACACCAGCTGACTAAAGTTACCCTCTCAAAACAAATGTAAACATTTGCATTTCATTTACTGAAACAGGCGTTCGTTTTCGAGGAAGAAAAAAAAATTAGCACAACGAACAAAGGAATAATGAATTTTATATATTTAGGATGTAAATATGATCGATTTTTGAGGACTTCATTTTGTTTTCCTTTTTACATAGCTGTGTTTCTCGTTCATATCTACTCTCGTTCAGGCGCAGGAAATTATCCCACATGTATTGTATTTTCAACCTGCTAGCATTTTTATCGAAATTTAGTAATTCAATCAAAACTCAGTAGGTAAATCATCAGCTAAAACTGTAATATTCTAACATTTGGTAACTTGACTTTCAATGTAATATTTACTCGTTTGAGTGTTGTGTAATGTGTGATGGGGGTACTTAGGTATATAGGAATGTTTACTAACCATCCCAGTTAGCCTCAATCTTTCTGTCTTGTGATGACGTCCCTGGCGTCAAACAAAGTGACCCCTGGATTCATTCCCCAGTGCTGATATATTGCATTACACTCTCTTTCCTGTTTCAAATGTATCCAAGTTTAGCAACTAAAACGGACATATTGACAGTTCACACACTACACTGGTGGAACATAAAAAGAGAGAATAGGACAAAAACATTATACAGTCGAAAGCAGGATCATCAATATATTATAAACTCTCCACAAAAACCATGCAATATCTATTAAAGTAAATAAATCTATTTATCAATAAAACATACAATGAATTATGCAATAGCATGTATAATTCCATAAATAAGTAATCTGATTTTCTGTCTCACTGTCTTTGAGAAATTTTCAGAAATGTCATTGATAATTCTGGTATTACTCTGTTCCAGTCAGAAAAAAATTAGAGAAATCAAAATTTTTAAGTTAATACTGAACAGAGCAAATTCAAAAGCTGGGTTACGGATTTATATCACATTATTCACTAGTCACAGATAAAAAATTGGCCATTATAAATAGAGGATATTCAATGTCTCATTGTTGGATATCGAATTTATTTCACGAGCCAGACAGGAATTTTAAAATATATTTTCAAGAGCTTGAAGCATGAGTGAAAAATGTAAAGAAGCAGTCCCATGATGAGTGATATGAATTTTATATTCAACAACAAAACACTGAGTTTTCTGTTTATTACATTTTCTTTGGTGTTTCTTTCACCTCTTAATTAGCTGTCTCTTTAGTAACATTCACAACATTCAATATTGTGCACAGTCTGATTAAAATCAAACCCTCCCCTGTCACATGACAATCCAAACGAAAGAGAGGTAGTCAAGGTTTAATTTTAATCAGATTGTATTTTGAAGAAAATATACTACCTTAACACATGAAAAAAGATATAGAAACAAATAGTATTACATTTAAACAATAAGACAACTTTAATTTGATTTTATTGTGGCTGTTTGAACATAAAACATGAATAATTTAATCATATATGAAAATGTATGTCATCATATATAACTAGTCATTGTAGCTCAGTGGCAGAGCGTTAGCTTTGTAACCAGGAGGTCATGAGTTTGAGTCCTGCTTGTGCCATCAAACCTAAGATGTAAACATACATGTAGATAGTGATTGCTCCTTCACCAAACACTAGACATTTAGAAGTGAGAATCACAGGTCTTTCAGATATGACCTTGAAAATGGAGGTCCCCTGTCATGATAGGCATTGGCATGTTAAAGAACCCTCATTGTTACAGCCATAAATGCTCAGCATAGGTCTAAATATGTGGTACTTCACCTACAACTGGTGACATCTCAATATGAGTGAAAAATTCTTGACAGGACATAAAACAAACAAACAACCAATCATCATATATACTGTGGATGAATAATCTGGAAATTCACAAGTCACAGTTATTAGAATAAAAATAGCAATTTAATAACAAAAATGAAATTTTCAGTATGAAGATAACAAGTGTGAAAATATTAATTTTTATTTAATGGATGAATTAAGTATTTCATTGTTGAAAATATAATATGAAGTGCTTGGATGGTGCATGGGACCATTTTCTTTCAGCAAAATATGTGGTTAATGAAGCCTCCATGGGGTTATAGGATGGATGTGGTTTTCCTGTGTGTACTTTGTCTTTGAAATAAATCATGATATTGACCTCAAAATTCTCTAATGCATTAGGCATGTATGAATTACATCATTTATCAAAATAAATTACATCATGAGCAAAATAAAATACCTACATGATCAAAACTCCTGACAGATTTTCTTAACTTTGTTTTTTGAATTTAACAACAGAAAAACTTTTACATATCATGTGTGGTATATTACCAGTGGCATTATGGGCAGTAAGCAAGAAAAAAAATCCATATTTCTATATTTTGAAATGATTCTGAAAGACTTTGGAATGTAGAAGATGAATATTACTTGCTCACCATAGAGTACAAAGGCATTGAATTATCACAAAATAAAGTGTGTTACCAAATATATACTGTGTCCTATTCAGAGTTTTACTAATTATAATCATTAAAAGCTAGTTCTTCTATTTCAATAGAATAGGAACCAATAGAGTTAAAAAAGAGAGGGGGAAAGGGGGTCTAAATGAGAGGAGAAAGGGGGCTGGAAGAGAGAAAGAGAAAGGGGGATGGAGAAGAGGTGAGAGAGAAAGGGGGCTAGAGGAGAAGGGAGAGAGAGGGAGATGGAGAACAGAGGGAAGAGAGAATGGGAGATGGAGGACAAAGGGGAGAAATGGGGGATGGAAGACAGAGGGGATAGAGAACAGGATATGGAGGACAATGGGAGAAAGGTGGATGGAGGAGAGAGAGAAAGGGGGATGAAGTACAGAGAGGAGAGAGAAAGGGAGGATGGAGGACAGAGAGGAGAGAGAATGGGGAATGGAGGACAAAGGGGAGAAAGAAAGGGGGAATGGAGGACATAGGGAAGAGAGAAAAGGGGATGGAGGGCAAAAGGGAGAAAGGGAAATGGAAGGCAGAGGAGAAAGAGAAAAAGGGATGGAGTACAGAAGGGAGAGAGAAAAGGGGATGGAGGACAGAGGGGAGAAAGGGAAAGTGGAGAACAAATGGGAGAGAGAAAAGGATGGAGGACAGAGCGGAAAGAGAAAGGGGAGATTGAGGACAGAGGGGAGAGAGGTGATGGGGAACAGAGGGGGAAAAGAAAGAGATAATGGAGGACAAAGGGGATAGAGAAAGACAGGATGGAGGAATAGGGAAAAGAGAAAGGGGAGGGAGAGAAGAGAAAGGGGACTGAAGAGGGGAGAGAGAAAAGGGGATGAAGAAGAAATATAGAAGGGAGTAGGTTAATTAGAGAGGAGGAGGAAGGAAAGAGAGAAGAGAAGGAAAGGAAGAGGGTGGGTAGGAGAGAAAAAAGGAGAAAGAAAGAATGTGGCAGGAATGAGAGATGGAACCTATTATCCACCCACATAGATAAAACTTATACAAAGTGATACAAAATCACATCGAAATTCTAATTTTTCAAGCAAAATTAAGATTAGATCATTTGATCTACTCCTGTAGTCGCTATACAAGGTAAGTGTAGCGAGTTTGTGAGTGGATTGAACATTTTATTTAGGAGTTGTATTATTTAACTCACTAGCAACTCCTCTTACAAATTTTACTTTTGCGCAATGCTTTAAGAGTCGACACACCTTAGATATATATATTCTTGCAACTAACATTTGAAGGAAAGGAGAAGAAATTGATAAGAACATTTTCCATACATATCATGATAAAATACATGTTTTTATAAGAATTTTAGAGGAAAGCCTGAGAAAAGTAGCATTCAACACAATACATGACTGTACAATCAGCCTCTGTTAGTTTTAATAATAATAATAATGATTGGTTTTCATATAGCGCTTTTCCAGCATATGCTACTCGAAGCGCTTCACAATACATTATTACCCCAGCCAACTATTTAACATTCCAGTTCAAAAAGTTCCACTCCATCATATATGGTTTATGGTGAAACAGGACGTTTTCCTATATATATTAATGTGTACACAAGAATGATTTCTTACTGGGCGAAATTAATGTCTGGCGACTAAAATAAAATTGTATGTATTCTTTACAAATATTTAAAATCACAGTACAGTAATGGATCATTTAAAGATTCATGGCTTGTTTTTATCAACAGAATTTTAGATACATGTGGTTTTTCTAATATATGGTATGAACAAGGTATTGTGAATGAAAAATGGATAACGAACGCTGTAAGACAACGTCTTAAGGATCAATTTACCCAGACTTGGTCAAGTGATGTTTTAAATTCTTCCAAAGGTACCATTTATAGACTCTTCAAAACAAAATTTGGTCTTGAAATTTACCTTGAGAATCTACCTGTGAAATTCAGGAGCATCTTTATGAAATTTCGCACTACTAACTATCACCTCCCAGCTGAGACTGGCCAATGGTTTAATGTACCATATAATGAACAATTGTGTGTACTATGCAATGAAGCCAAAATAGGACATGAATATCATTATTTATTAGAATGCATTTCTTTATCTGATATTAGAAAAAATCACCTTCAGTGCAAATACTATACAAGATCAAATATTATGAAATTTAATGAAATTATGTCCACTTGCAATGCCAAAATAACTGAAGAAACTGTGTATCTTTATTTCTAAAATATACAACATTGTCAGTTATCCATGATACAAATTTATTTTCTGTTGTATTTACACATGCATATTTATGTATGTATATATATATTATTAGTCTTAATTGCATACCTATATTTACTCCTCTGTCATTGCTACTTATTATGTTTAACTATTGTATTGTACCTCATGTACCACTTGCATATTGTGGTTTGAGTGAATAAATAAATGAATAAATTAAAAAAAAAGAAAAGAAGAGTTTTCTCAGTGCAAGCTTTTCAGAACACTGTGTGCAGTTGATAGAAAAAATATGAATTTAGTGGAAAAAAAAAATATACAAAAATATATTAGATTTAATTCCATCTTTTAAAAATATTCTAGTGTAATAATGTTGCTAGAAAAAAAAACCAATTTTCTGTATCTTTTCTGAAATTTCAATAGAATTAGATTAATTTTTAATTAAAAAAAAAAAAAATATGAGAAAGGATTTACCTGAAGCATCCTAAATTTGTCAGCGGACTTTGAGTTAATTCCAAAGTTTGAAACAGGTAAGGTGATTTTCACAGGTGTGCAGGCTTTATATAGTTCTCAGGTTTATGTACATTTAATCATTTGCAGATATTTAGACTCGATCAAGACTGTATTGTAAAACAGTGATTAGATAATATAGTGCGTTGTTGATATCATTCAATGCTCATAAAAATGGAGAGTTTTAATCATGGTATGGGGACTATTTGAGCTGTAAGACATGGTGATCTGGATAAACATACTTGAAAGGCAGACAAAACATGTACATATTTGCATAGTTCTCTTAAATAAATAATCCAATATTTAAAGCATTGCATCTGATAAAATGTGGACTGGAACTCCAATTTATTGAATGTAAATGTCCAAGAGCAAGGTGTTCTTGTTGCTGGGGTAAAGAGTTCAGTAACAAGGTATATTAGATAACAAAGCCATCTTGGAATGCTAGTTATTTCTGAAGTCCATTTTTGAAAAAAATGGCCGAAAGTCAGGATTTATCCAAGAAAGATGCCTCAGAGATTGACATCCGAGAGGATGAACCTGACGGTCAGAAATCTCCCCTAGGTCATAGGAAGAAAGTGAAAAAAGTCTCTCAAGTGAAGTCAAAGAAACCAGGAGAGAAGAGATTTGATTGGCCAAAAAAGAGTTACTTCGAAATCTTGTGTCAAGAAGGACATGAAATGGTTAGATTGAATATGCAATGTATGTGTGTGGACATAAGTAACTTGTTCAAATGTACACTGAGTGAATGTTGTGTTTTGTACTTTACAGAAAAGTCTTATTCACAGAGTTATATTGATTGGAAAACTGAAGGAAACTGCAGACAGAAATGTAGTTGGAAGTGAGTTGGGTTATTTTTTCAAACAATCAATGCACTTATGTTAACAATTTTGAATTTAACAGATTTTTTCTTCAAAATTTGAATCCCATACAGAAATGTTATTTTTCAAATTCCAGAGTACTAAATTGTAATTGTACATTTATGTTGTTATGATGAGCCCATTCATCAGTTTTCTTGAATTTTATGCATCATTCAAGGTTTGGATTTTTTCAGATTACCATGAACAATTGCTGAAGAACCTTCAGAACTCCAATCAGACAGAGCCAATCACAGGCCTACTCCTGGTCTACATCAAACACTTAGTCCATGTTATGGAGGTTAGTAACAAATTATATTCTACTTACTTTCTTTTTGTGCGGAGTTACATGAATACTTGAACAATAAGATTTCTCAACAGTCACATAAAAGTTTGATTATAATGGACAAAAATATTCTTTTATTGTGTTCATTTCACTTCTCCTCAGTGTTCAGCAGATGCAATCATGGCAGTGGTTAAAGACTTAAAGGAAAGTAAAAGCTCAGATAAGGGATTCTTGGAAAACGCTAAAATTTTAGTGATATCTCATGATATACAGAATCGTTTGTACCAACAATGGAGTTTCAGACAATTGGACATTGTTGCAGCTCGCATTGAGAGCCATGATTCTAATGAATCATCAGACAAAATAGTGATTGACCTGATCACCCAACTCCTAAAGCTAGGCAATGCTCTTGCAAAGACACCAAAGGTAAAATTCAATGTTTTGTCTGTATATAACATATATTAACATTACTTACATTACAGTGGGAGATGCTGATGTCTATTAAGTCTTATGTAAGATTTTGTGTATTTGTGTATTGTTTTACATCCCTATCGAGAATTTCTAGACTATCTGTAGGTGAAGTGCAACAAATTTTGACTTGTGCATGACACTCAGGGCTATATAGCAGTGAGGGCTTTTTATTGTTCCAACACCTGCTGTCATACATATGATACCTCTGTTTTTAAGGTCCTATCCAAAGATCCATGACTTTGACTTCTATTGCTAGGTGCTTGGCAACTAACTATGTTAAATATCTTAAGGAACAGTCACTACCTATGTTAAACATTTTAAGGAACAATCACTACCTATGTTAAATATTTTAAGGAATAGTCATTACCTATGTTAAATGCCTTAAGGAACAGTCACTACCTGTTTTAAATGGCTTAGGGAATAGTCACTGTCTAATGTTAAACACCTTAGATTTAAATTGAAAACTCCTTGGACATGTTAGGGTTGAACCTGGGCCTTCTGGTTGTAAAGTAAACACCTAACCAGTAGGGTACCATGTGTGGCATCTGAAGTAATAGCTAGGATCTGCACAGTGTGTGGCATCTGAAGTAATAGCTAGGATCTGCACAGTGTGTGGCATCTGAAGTAATAGCTAGGATCTGCACAGTGTGTGGCATCTGAAGTAATAGCTAGGATCTGCACAGTGTGTGGCATCTGAAGTAATAGATAGGATCTGCACAGTGTGTGGCATCTGAAGTAATAGCTAGGATCTGCACAGTGTGTGGCATCTGAAGTAATAGCTAGGATCTGCACAGTGTGTGGCATCTGAAGTAATAGCTAGGATCTGCACAGTGTGTGGCATCTGAAGTAATAGCTAGGATCTGCACAGTGTGTGGCATCTGAAGTAATAGATAGGATCTGCACAGTGTGTGGCATCTGAAGTAATAGCTAGGATCTGCACAGTTTTTCTTGACAAGGATACTGTACATGTAACACTGATGGTATAGGTAGGGTCCATGGCAGGCTTTGTTGGATCAATGAGTAAAATATATGTATGAATGTATTAAGATCATTGAGTCAATGGTAGGCATTAAGTAAGGATCATTCAATTGTAGGCATGAATTAATGATCATTCAGTCAATTGTGGGCATGAATTAAGGATTATTCAATCAGTTGTAGGCATGAATTAAGGATTATTCAATTGTAGACATAAATTAAGGATCATTTGTCAGTTGTACGCATGGATTAGGGATCATTCAGGCAATTGTAGGCATGAATTAAGGATTATTCAGTCAAATGTAGGCATGAATTGAAAGTCATTCAATCAATTGTAGGAATTAAAGATCATTCAGTCAATTATAAGCATGAATTATTGGATCATTCAGTCAATTGTAGGCATGAATTAATGATCATTCAGTCAATTGTAGGCATGAATTAATGATCATTCAGTCAATTGTAGGCAGGAATTAAGGATCATTCAGTCAATTGTAGGCATGAATTAATGATCATTCAGTCAATTGTAGGCATGAATTAAGGATCATTCAGTCAATTGTAGGCATGAATTAAGGATTATGTTATATTGTGAATCATGATAATTTTTAACTATTTATATAACTTTTTTTAGTTGAATCTGAAGAATGTGATGGACTCTTTGCATGAAAAACTTCCCGACTTACTGCCACAGCAAGGTACCACTGAGAAAAGATGAATACATAATTTACAATTCGTAAACATTTTTTTAATCAACCAGTAAACAATTTTTACAAATCAATGTTGTTAACTTCCTGAAGCCATTTTATAGTCTTTGTGTTTTCTCTGACTTCATTAACACGTTGATTTCCAGCTGTATTGCATTACTTGATGGAAGATGACGACCCTTGCTCGATTTCATTGGAAGAATACATTAACCTTGAAGAACACCCATTTGACGTTGTTCTAGAAAGTGGTGAGTTTGATGCATCACTAGAATTATGTTTTACCAAATATTCTGTGTGATATAAACATGCTATGAGTTACAAGCTTGGAGTAATATGTTTGAAAGTAATTTGATTAATTATCTACTTGAGAAGTGTTGGTCAACCCTTGTCTCATCCACGTAAAATGTGGGAGATATTTGGGGTTATATCATTTATAACAGGAAGAAAATGGCGCAATGGGCCAGACCAGGATTTGAACCCGGGCCCCCTGAATCTCTAGTTAGGTGCTCTACCAAGTAAGCTAACTGGCAACTGGCGATTGGAACCTGGTCTGGCCTGTTGCATTTTCTCCCTTCCTGTTACGTTTGGTGCCATTGACCACCCCTGCAACTGACAGGTGAAAGTCCTGCCAGGGGCAAAACAACCTGGCTTGGTTATGTGTCTTCGAGAAATACAAGGCATTTAAGGAGAGAGCAATGTAGAGGTCAGTTGGGTCTGATCGCCGGTGACCAGTTAGCTCAGTTGTTAGAACACCTGACTAGAGATTCGGGGACCTGGGCTCAAATCCTGGTCTGGTCCATTGCATTTTCTCCCTTCCTGTTAACACATCCATCCTTTTCAGTTGAATGTAATTTATTACTCCCAAACCACAATCAGTTTAGAGTAAATTGTACAGCTCAGTATTCAAGCTGACCAGATAATGGACAGTGTTACGTGTACGACCTTCATGTCCAGAGAGTTCACATTCATGATGCAAATTACCTGCTGCTGTGAAATACACAAAAATGTAGTTTATTGCTCTGATGTAATTTTATGAAGAACTGAACATATGCAATAAAAATCCTACTCCGAATTGTGCAGTTGATTTTTTTGCCTCTACTTATTTATTTTTTTTATGTGTTACAATTATTTCAGCGTGGCTGGTGTGATACAATGCATATCTTTGCTTATAACATTATTGTCTTTTTTTCATTTCAGAAGGTAACATCTTTGCTTAATTGTTCTTTAATTACAAATTTTTAAATATTCATGCCAAGTTATCTTTTATGTCCCTGATGTTAAAACTGGGATGGGGTTGCAGTTTTACTTATTTCCATCTGTATGCCAGTCCATTGGTACAAAGAAATTAATCAATGTATTTAATTTTTATTTTTGTAATGAACTGCACGTTGATGTCAGTAAAACACAGTTACTGTAAACCTTCAGGGTCTGAGCAAAAAACAGTTTGTTGTAACCAAACTTCATTATATCTAATAAAATTTCAGTATTTTTCCTTCATGGGGGGGGGGGGATAAATATTGCTTCACAATAAGCGTGAATTTGTTCTATATATGTTGGTCATATCAGAATGTTTAACCAAGTTACAGATGGTGTCAAGATTTCATTGCAATCGACTTTCTTTAGAAGTTTACATAACATTTTTCATCACCCGAAGGTTGTGGGTTTCAGCCCTGCCCACGCCTTGGCTATGTCAAACTTATGACATACCATGTTACTGCTGGCACTGGAGTGATATAGAACCCTCACTGCTGCAGCCTCAACTGCCATGTGTACATCTAAGTTTGTGGCACCTCACCTACAGATGATGATGTCTCGCTGCCAGTGATATAAAACAAACAAAAACATGTTTTATTACATTTCTCTGGATATTTACATGTGCCAGAAATGTTGGGAGTCTCAGATCAAAATCAATTTCATTGCCAATGGACTGGTTGTGATAATTTGGATACTGACGGGGGGCACTATTGTTGTAAAGACACTACTTTTTTCTTACTATAATAACTTTGAGAAGACAGATGACTTGGTTTTGACTAATAATCAACAGCTCAACAATTATATATTGGTTCCAAGGAGACCTCTGAATGTCTTTGTTAAAAAAAATTTGCCGCCTCACAACACAACTACAGAAAAATTAGTAATTTTCACCATATATTCATTAGTTTGTACAGATGATATACATCTCTTCATGTGATTCACCATGTATACAATGTATAGCCACATATCGTGCTCAGGTTTTGTCAAACTTGCAGGAATGTTGGCTTGTATGAGGCCTTTAGTTCCTATTGGTTTTCAAGGTTACAAATGTTTAAGTTCAAGGTTGATGAAAGGGAAAAGTCAAACATTTTTATGCAAAAGTCTTGCTACATGCTTTTTGTCCTAATTCTGTCAAACTTGCAGAAATGACACCAAATATAAAGACCTTGACTTGTGTTGGTTTTCAAGTTATAGGTCAAAGATCAAGGCCACTGGATGGTGAATGCCATTTTTGTTCTGTGTAAATAAATTAAGCTATATCTTTCATCCAAATATTATTGGACATGTCCAAGTTGTATGAAGACTGGTTCCTATTGGTTTTCAAGGTTACAAATGTTTAAGTTCAAGGTTGATGAAAGGGAAAAGTCAAACATTTTTATGCAAAAGTCTTGCTACATGCTTTTTGTCCTAATTCTGTCAAACTTGCAGAAATGACACCAAATATAAAGACCTTGACTTGTGTTGGTTTTCAAGTTATAGGTCAAAGATCAAGGCCACTGGATGGTGAATGCCATTTTTGTTCTGTGTAAATAAATTAAGCTATATCTTTCATCCAAATATTATTGGACATGTCCAAGTTGTATGAAGACTGGTTCCTATTGGTTTTCAAGGTCATTGTGAAAGACAAAGGTCACTTGAAGAAAATTTCTTGTGGACATGCAGTATTTATTCAGTGTTTGTCACACTTCAGGAAAGGTACTTCACATAAAAGACCTTAGTACCTATTCATTTTTGAGGTTAATGTATAAAAAGACAAGGTCATTGGAAATTGAAATGTGAATTCTGAATCCAATTTCAATACCACATGCATGAATGCAGCCTTATAATGATATAGTGCAGGGACTGCCTGGTTTGTGGATCAAGCTGTTGTTCATCTGTTGACATACATGTAGACCATGATCCACATCTCTTTCAAAAATTTTTCATCTTCATAAAATACTTAATATCAGCTTTACAGTATTTTGAATGTTTACATTATGTATAAATGGTACTCAGGTGTATATACATAATAGACATTCAGAGATCTCAAACACTTTATAGTTATAAAGGTGCAAATTTTGGAATGCTTTTCACACTGTCTCTATAATTCTATGTATGAATGCCAGCACTTGAACCATATCACACAGTACACATGCTGATTCACAACTGCTTTACAATTTGCAGAGAGAGACAATCCCAGCACTGAATTATGCTTTGTATACCAAGTTTTCAATTCAATGTTTAATTATTTTCTGCATTCAATATAATTATTTTATGTATAGAGTCATAAAATAATAAAAAAAGCATAAGTATATGGTTTATTTTATGATAGCATGTATACTGTGTCAAACACATTTCACTGTCATGGTGATTGGTCATATGAGTGCAAAAGAATAGAGAATCATTTGCCTTATGTACTGTCGTTTTCCGTCATTTATGCACCTTTACACACAGACGTATGTAGCATGGTCCTGGGTGGTCACTTTGGTAATGGTTAATGCATGTCACCGTAACTGTATATCAGTTTTGAAAATTTATATCGTTCAAATCTAAAATCACCATTTGCTAAACAAATTTTTGCATTCCAATAAGGATAGGTTATAATATATACCATTTTACATGAATTACAACCTCAAAGCAAAAGTGAAACTTCAATTCATTTAATAACTAACTTAAACACATATATATATATATATATATATATGTAAAATATAAATTAATAAACTTTATATTTCTGTATTTAACACAGATTTCTGTAACTGTTAGATATTCAGATTTATTTTCTTGTTGTTTTCAGAGTTAGTCTGGCCTCTTCCGACACGACTGTTCCCGTACAATTAACAAGATTACCAGGGACTTGCTTGTACTGTTTTTTCAGCAACAGCAATTCTACACATTTGTGTCCCAGGGTGACAAACAGAACTACTGATTGTATAAACTGCATTGTTACTGCATGGATGTACATTGTTCAAATCTATTGATATATAATGAATAAAAATATTACTATATGGGTCATAAAATGGTATATATAGATATATGATCATTGCACGTTTTGACAGTAGTGCATCCAGAAATTTATGTAGATATATATACTATAAGGCTACATGTCGGCTAATACTCTGAAAGGAAGCTGATTAGTATTGTTTGAAGGAAGTCATAACCAGATATACACAATATCACGACTTCATAAAAGCAACTCTCTAGACCTTTGACCCACAAGCGCTTGACGTACTAAATATCTACAATAAAAAAAAAATTTTCTTCCTGAAAACAATTTGTTTGTTTTGCAGGAAGAAAATTTTTTTATTATAGGTATTTAAAACATCAAGTGCCTGTGCTTTGACCTTTACACTCATAATGAGGATGGTCATTACAATTAACCTGAACAGGAAATGGGTCCCTTTATGTGCCTGCTGTCCAAATACTCTGAGAAACGATTGATGTACGCCATGAGTTTGATTCTTCGAATTCAAAGCAAAGGAAGATAACTGGTGTCTCCAGAGAGTTTCCAGCTTGGCTGCTCATCACACGGCCATTCAAATCTACAATGCATATCAATGTAACAGCACTGATGGTTCTACTCTCGGCAAATCTGAGGCAAACTTCATTATCTTCAGTTTCATATTGAGGATGAGCAGACACACAGAAATTTGTTTCAAATCTTTATTTTGAGATATATTGGGTGTATTCTGACACTTTATAAAATATTCCATCATTCATGTGTAGTATTTACATGACTACATTTTGCTTTATAGTAATCATAAGACATGTGATACTGGGGATGATATCTTGACAATATGTATATTTAATGTTTCATCTAAGCTTAAAAAGGTCTGTATTTTGATCACCATGCATATGTGAAAATTTGATTGATTTGAAACAAATGGAATTTTTTGGTGACAATTTTTTCTCTGTGTACAATTATAACCCAGATGGAATCAGGTCCGATACCACATTAAGGAGGCAATATACTACATTAAGGAGGTCTGATACCACATTAAGGATGCATGATACCACATTAAGGAGACATGATACCACATTAAAGAGGTAAGATATCACATTAAGGAGATATGATACCACATTTAAGAGGTCCGATACCACATTAAGGAGGCAATATACTACATTAAGGATGTCTGATACCACATTAAGGAGGAATTATACCACATTAAGGAGGCATGATACCACATTAAGGAGGAATTATACCACATTAAGGAGGCATGATACCACATTAAGGAGGAATTATACCACATTATGGAGGCATGATACCACATTAAGGAGGCATTGCACCACACTAAGGTCTGATATCACATTAAGGAGACATGATATCACATTAAAGAGATGCGATACCAAGAAAGTCTGATACACAAACCAAAAATACTTTTTGGACAGTAATCCCAAAAGAAACAGTACAATCAAAATAAACATAAAGTATCGGTGCTTGTTTTTGAGAAAAATTACATTTAACTTCATTTCTGATATTAATGCATGTACTATAGAAGGGTAAATTTTGCAATGGGAGTCAAACTCTACACTTCAAAGTTATCGGACAACATTCATTCCACTTGACCATTGGTGTGTATACCATATATAGTGTGCATTCTAATCCATGTAACTAGTAAAGTAAAATGTTGGAATGGGGGAAGACCACTCCGATCTGGAAAACAAGGATTCACAGTGGATCAGGTCTCATTAAGGTGCTATTTACAGACACAACAGAATACAGTTACATTGCCAATAAAAAACACATTCATCTCTCACCTCCCCTACCTTTAAAACCACCTCCTCGAGATCTAGACCCCCTTGAAAATGAACCTCCCCTAGAGAATGAGTGTCCATCCCTTGAAAATGACCCCCTTCCTTGAGAGCCTCCCCTAGTATTGGATACCCCCCCTCTTGAACCAGAACCTCCCCTGCTGCCAGAAGCTCCTCTTCCACCCCCACGACCATCAGACCCCTGCTGTTTATTTTTGGGAGTTGGTGATTTGGGTCGAAGTCTTTCAATTTCCTCTGTACACCCTGTCAGGAAGTCATTTGGATTTTTGTTGAAGTAACCCGAGTACACTTCTGCATCAAAATTTGAACTGGTCAGTTCGGGGCCAACTGTTAGCCACCCTGCCCTGATTGTATCGTCTCGTCCAAAGACGTGCAGACGACGTTTTCCGAGACAAAAGTGCTCCATGATGTGAAATATTTCCACTGGCTTGCTTTTGCTGCCATATTCAGTTTCTTCATCAATGATCAGATCAATGTCCACATTGGCATGAATGAAATCTCCGTCAGTGCTTCTTTTAACTGTGCCTTTTATTCCCATCAAGCAGTGCTCCTATAAAAATATATCATTTTTTGGACATTTACCACACCAATCAAAATTGTCATCAATGAAAGTTTTAGGGTGTCGTAACATTGTGTAGTCTAATGTAGCAAAAGCTTGCAATTCAGAGTGAAACTGGATATTAGGATGCAAGCATCACAAAAGTCCCCCCAATTTGTGACATAATTTGCGAAATTCAAAGTCCATATCCAGTCCAAGCCATAACTGAAAATAGTTGAGGAATCATAAAAACCGTTATTTTTGTATCTTGCCACTGATCGCTGAAAAGTCAACTTTAGACATGATTTATTACATATTTTGCACACAAAAACTGTTATTTTCGTATCTTGCCACTGATCACTGAAAAGTCAACTTTAGACATGATTTATTACATATTTTGCACTGTTTTGGCAAAGGACGCTGGTATTCCCATGTTTCAAATTACTGGAAGTTTCATTAGGCCTGAAAAGATGGAGTCTAGTGTTTGTGGAAATTTCAAAAATAAAATTCAGTAAAATCAGTGAAATGTGTTCCTCAGTGGCACACTTTTAATTGGAAATTAACCATGCTTGCAGAATTTTCATGTCGGATGTTAAAATTTTTCCAAATTCAAGAGACTTCAAAGAATAATTTATCAAAATTTCTTATCTAAGCATTGTTAAGAATTGTTTGCAAAAGAGGTTTGAAAGTAGTGAAGTTTGTAGACAAGAAACAAAAATCTGTAATACGTAACAAAACAATCAGAATGAGCCTTGTCTTACTTCCATACATGGTTTTTTATGCTTCATTTTACACAAGGAATTAAAATTTGGGCTTAATTTGCAATTTTTAGCCATTTTACTGATTGCTCACTGGAATTTCCAAGGAAAGACAACTCTTGCAAGCACAATTAGTAACTGATTTTAGTTTTATTTTCTGTAACTCAGAAACAGTTACACCCGACTGATAACTCTATCAAAAATAGGTCAACAAAGCACAGATATATAAGTTCATGTTTAAATTTTCAATTTGTTAGCTGCAGGGATAGCCAAAAAAAAAGTCTGTGTCAAAAGTGTGAGTGTCAAATCCATGACATTTCCTAAGTTCAAGGTCTTTAATTCCTTCAAAAATAGGTCAAGGTCTATAACTCCTTCAAAAATGGGTCAACAAAGCTCAAACAGGATCTTTAACCCTCAGATATAAATTCATGTATAAAGCTGTAATTCAGTAGCTGCAGGAATTGCCAAAGTCTGGACAAGCATTTGCATGTAGGGATGCACTCGCAGGCTGAGGGGGCACCTGTCTATAAACGGCTCTAATTATTGCCAATAAAGTGCACCACCAGGGCACATGATACAACCGTTAAATGTTTATTAATTGTGGTCATAAAAAGATGAGTGTGCATGGGACAAAATTATTTTAGCCTTGGCACAACAATCGACTTCACAATATAAATCTTCTGTTATTCAAACAACTACATTTCAAAACATGTTTCACTTTCTTAAATGTCTTTAGATTTTTCCACATGATATAAATACTTAACAATTTTGGGTTGTACAAAGAAATGCCCCTCAACTAGAGAAGTGAAACATTATTTCCACAGCCTTCTTACATTATACTCATTAATTAATCTTTAATTGGACAGATGCTCTAACCCTTATCAAAATGAGTTTTGCACATCCAGCTGAGCTCATTGATACACCATATGGTTTAAATTGTTATTATTCTCATGATATACTCCTATATCTCCTTGGGATCTGCATGTCAAGTTTTTGCAAATTTTGTACTGTACAATACTGCATATATTTATTTCATTAATGTTAAAGATCAAAATATTAATTAATCATATTAATTTGTTATGTAGCTACATTTTATTATTTCTTTCACATGATATAATTACTAAAAACAATTTTGGGTTGTTTGAAGAAATGCCATATAACAAAAGAGTGGCACATTGTTTCCAAAGTCTTGATACATTAAACCCATTAATCAATCTTGAACTGAACAGATGCAATATCATGGCTTAGATTATTACTCCCAAGGGACAAATGGAATCTTAATTGGATGACAGAATTTGCTTCTAATCAAAATGTTCAGCTGAACTCCTTGTAACACCATGTTAAGTCATCACTCCCATGAGACAATTCCTCTATCTGATGTGTAATGTGCATGTCAAGTCTTTGCAAATTTTGTAGTACAATACTGCATATATTTATATCATTAATGTTAGAAACAAAATAATTATTCATATCAATTGTTAAGTACCTACATTTTATCAAAAAATGTGTATTTCTTGATGTAATAATTTTTTAAAAAATACTTACCTTTTTAAATGTTTTAATGACCTAATTTGAAGCTGCAAATTACATTTCTTTACAGATGCACAAATTGAAAACGTTTATTGATTCTAGGATTCAAAGGTTACACCATATAATCATAATTATAGGTCAAAGTGACCTTGATTTAGGGCATGACACACCTTAACTGACCAAGTTTGATGTTTGTTTGTTTGTTTTACGTCCCATCAAGAATTATTTTTCACTCATATTGAGATGACACCAGCTGTAGGTGAAGTACCACAAACTTAGACCTATGCTTAGTGCTCAGGGCCGTAGCAGGGAGGGTTCTTTAACGTGCCAACGCCTACCGTGACACGGGACCTCCGTTTTTAAGGTCATATCCGAAAGACCCATGATTCTCACTTCTAAATACAAAGTTTGGTGATTTTAGACTAAATAATTGTCCAGTTATGAGTTGGACAGGATTTACATTTGATCATATCTACTTCAAGAACCAAAAATAATACCATATGGTTTCTTCATGGATCAGTAGTTGTGGGTGGAGCTTTACCTATGGTCATTGTTATTTACCTGGAATTTACCTGACCAAAAGATCATGCTGTTGTGTATACTTTTGATATACACAGGAAGTGTCTCAGGGCTGTCCATAGGGTTTCTGTGGTCATAGTGTTTGTATAATGGTGGTATCCCCAACAGTATCTGACACACAGTCTACACACTGGTGGGGAGCTCCTTCTCTCTCATTGACCCAATGTATAAATGCAAAGCAATTATACAATATTATCAAATATTATTTCAATAAGTTATTTTTTTTAGGAATAAATGTGCAAATTATTGTTTGATGTGTTTCATTTGTGATTGTGTAATTTATAATACATCTACACAAAAATATAATACTGCGATAAATTGCACTGTTCTGGGGAACTTTTTTTTTTTTTGTAAAACAAAATTGAATTATGAGAAAATAGCAGTTGTAAACAGGTCAATGCTACCAAAACTCTAGTATCCTGGGTTCCTTCAAGATCTAAAGAATGCTGGCAATTATTGGCTTTTATTGTTATCAATTACCTGCCCTTGAGTCAGCACCTTGACCCCAGGGGTCATGAAATTTACAATTTTGGTAGAAGCCTTCATGCTCTACATCATTATGCATCTACTTTTTCTTACACATGTGCAGTTATATAGATTTTTGAAAACTGATCAATTTTTACTCAGGTGACCTAAAAACCCTTGATATTTATACCTCTTCTCAAATTATATTGACTGATAGAAAGTACAAAAACAATATGTATCCCCCTGGAAAAAGGTAGATATAATTTGTATAAATTGATGGGAACTGAACACCATTTCACTGTACCTATATGTTAGACAGTGTACAATGTACTATGAACTTGTGGGAATATAACAGAAAATATTCCGTACTAATTAATCCGACACATTGCGTAAATCAACACTGCTATTATTTCCCAAGCAGATTATACAGGTTTCACTGTAGTAAAGAGGACACTGTTTTGAGTATACCTTAGTTCTCTGAAGAACAGCTGAGGGATCAAGGGCTCTCTTCTCCTGGGGCTTTTTATGATTTGTTTTTATCCAACAGATATCTTCACATCGTCTAAATCCCCATGTTTTGAGGCACTGTAAATATATATTATAAAACTAAAAATAGAAGTCATAAATTGCTCATCCCTTGAGGCACTATAAATATAGATGTCATCAAACTATAAATAGCAGTCATAAAATCCCAGTTCCTTGAGGTACTATAAATGAGATGCACAATGGCCTCATCAGGACAAAGAAATAAATGTGTAAATAGTTATTTTCCTAACTGATCATGTAATTAATTTAATTAAATTACTGAAGAATCTGTTCCACATGACTTGCTCAGTATAAAACTCAAAGTACATGACAGTCATTTAAAATGCATAAACTTACACGACTTGGATATTGTAAGCAATAATCGCAAATCACCCCAAACTATTACACACACCAACTACTTTGTGGTCAAACCAATACATAGATGAAATAAAAATATGCAACATAAAACCGTCTTTGTATGTGGTGATTTAGAAATACCTTTCTTCCTCTCTCTAGACCATCCGCATTTCCACACCACATCCATAGGAAAGATCGCTGAGCCGCAACAGCGGGAATATTCAGTTTCTCAATCTAATATACAGGAAGTCAAAAACTCAATACAAATTCATAACAAAGCATGAAGGGGTTGGGGGTTGGGGGTTGGGGGGGGGTTAATCCTCTTAATCTGATATATTGAGGTACAATCTAACTCATTGCATTTCACACACGTTTGATACACAGAAACTTAACAACTCAATGCAATTCATAACAAGGTAGAAATAATCTATCTAATAAAAATAAACAACTTGGTACAATTCCTTACAAAGCAAATATAGTTATAGAATCCCATATCATCCCCCCACCCCCTCCATCCTTTCCCATCATCTTTCCCCTCTACCAATGTTGTGCGTGTATTTCACTTAATAATCTGTAATTTGAATCGCACCTCATCCCAGCTCCAGTATTTGTCGTACACTGCACCTGTTGACCTCTGGTATGCTTCTAATGGAGGCTCTATGTGCATGACATCAAACTTGCAGCCAATTTCACCAAGGTCAAACTCTTGAAGGTCACATTTCAAGTACCTGGTAAAAGACAAATAAATTACACATAACCCTTCTATCTTCCTGGAGACACCAGTAGGTAATCACATCCCAATATATTACTATTTACGTCCCCGACAATAAATCCACTCCTCGCAGGTAAAAAAAAAAGCTCAAATACAAAGATTGGCACTCACATTGGGGGTGTATTGGTTGTTGATATAAGCTCATCCTTCAAACGAATCAGTTCTCGCAGCTTGGGATACTCCTCAAATCGATTGGCAAGACCTAAAAATGCAAACAAAAAAGAATTACATTAAAAGAACTATGTTAACAATCTTTTTTTTATTCCCCCGTCATTATAACTGTAATTTAAAATAAAAAGGTGTTTAAAAGTTGTTGCTAAGCAGGTGGGATATAAAAATGATTTATTAATCAAAGTGTAGAATGATGAATTTCATTATGTTCTGATTTCAACGTCATAAACACGTTTCATTTCGGAATATTTTATATTTGAACTATACCTGTGTCTCTGATTTCAACGTCATAAACACGTTTCATTTCGGAATATTTTATATTTGAACTATACCTGTGTCTCTGATGAAGTTCTGGGGTCTCTCTCCGGTATCCACGAAGTTTTGACAGTAATCATTGTGAGGGTTTGCACTCTGTGTTCCCTGGGACACAAAAATCACAAACTAATATCGCCACTCGAGCAAATATCAAAAAATTCACAAAGTCAATACTGTATCTGGTGACACATTCACCATGTTTCATCATGAGGGTGCAAATTTAAATCTGGGTGAATTTAGAGACCCACATTATTTTTTTTACTGTACCACACTCCTACTGCATCAAAATAATTTTGCATCATTTATGAAAAATGTTGAAATAGAAGAACATGCTCTATACAGTATTATTCAAAATTTTGAATTTCTAAATTGAAATACCTTTAAACATAACATTAACTCATTAATCAATCAAGCGAATGGGGGGAAAAAATGACAGAGGATGTGTAAACATTGTCAAAAACACAGGTTCACAGGTAACCCTTGCAGCCATTAATTAGTGGCTTCTTTCTTTCTTTCTTTTTTTTTGTGTGTCATAAAACCTAACTTGAGTTGATTGTTAGTCTGTTTGAAGTTTCATCCACAGATGACTTAACTTTGTTTTCCACACAGGCACAATTAGGGGTCTTATATATTAACTAATTGCTCTGAAGTAGAAAAATCAACTATACATTTAAAATGGGACCCTGATTTTTTTTCAATGCACTTAGGCAATAACAACACAGGATGAAGATTTCCCTGTTAACAATACTTTAATCTCTAAATACAGTTTAAAAATATTTTTGCAATCATTTAAAATCAACTTCATGATAATCAAACTAAGAGAGTACCAGTAATCAACAGAAAACCTATCAAATGTCATGTTTGTAATTTTTACATACCTTTAAGAATGTACTTGAGTCTTTGTAAAATTCATCTTCCTGGTCATTATCATTCTGAAACACACATGACAAGTTGTTAAAATATTTCATGTAAACACCTACAAATCACGGGTACATGTACAATCCTCCGTTCTGAAGAAAATGCGTGCATCTGAAAACCCAGAAGTACACATACTATCCTTTAAAACAAGAGATCTTGAGCATCACCTGAATATCACACAACACAGAACGTAAAGTAGAGGTGATGTGTGTATGTATGTTTTACGTCCTATCAAGAATTTTTCATTGAAACTGAAACATAAACAGCTCTAGGTGAAGTGGACCTATGCGTGGCACACTGAGGGTTCTTTAATGCCTGCCATGACACAGGACCTCTGTTTTTATGATCATATCCTAAAGACCTGTACTTCTAACTTCTAAATACCAAGCATTTGGTGAAGGAGCAACTACTACTTATATTTACACTTAGGTTTGATGCAGCCAAAGCATAAACAGGACTTGAACTCATGACCTCCCAATGACAAAGCAAATGCTGTAACACTGAGCTACCCTCAGCCGGTAGGTGTTGTGCAGTCATGCATGAGCACATCTTTATACATTCTGAGAATTGAATGTCTTTACAATAAAATAAGAGCTATCTTTATGCCAAGTATTAGCTGTTTAAAATATTTCTCAATTCCTATGCTATGACCCACACAAAAAGTTCCTATCGTAATCTAAACGATATTCACTTCATTTGTAAATATCAACAGACACTACATCACCAAATAGTATTCAGAAAAAGATTTAAAATTAAAACACTCTTATCTTAACAGTAGCCTTGACCTTGGTTCAGTGTGATGATATAATGTCGGTATGATTTTCAGGAGTCCCAGCAGTTAAGAATTTTGGTGGAGGAGGCCTTATAACTGTGCAACCAGTTTCTATGTTAGATGTTTCAAATTAAAGAAGATGACTGAAGACTTATTGCATTTTCACAAATCACAAACTTACCTCTGATGAAGCATGTTTTGGTATTCCATTGCATAAACTAACCTCTGATGTTAAAAACTGTTGTATAAACTGGCCTCTGATGAAGTATTTGATTTTTTGATGCTTCATTGTATAAACTGACCTATGATGAAGCATTTGATTTTTTGATGCTTCATTGTATAAACTGATCTCTGATGAAGCATTTGATTTTTTGATGCTTCATTGTATAAACTGACCTGATGAAGCATTTGATTTTTTATGCTTCATTGTATAAACTGACCTCTGATGAAGCATTAACTTTTTTGATGCTTCACTGCATAAACTGACCTCTGATGAAGCATTATTTTTTTTATGCTCTGTTGTGTACACTGATCTCTGATGAAGCATTATTTTTTTTATGCTCTGTTGTATACACTGACCTCTGATGAAGCATTATTTTTTTTTGATGCTTCATTGTATAAACTGACCTCTAATGAAGCATTTGATTTTTTGATGCTTCATTGTATAAACTGACCTCTGATGAAGCATAATTTTTTTTGATGCGTCATTGTATAAACTGCCCTCTGATGAAGCATGAATTTTTTTTGATGCTCTGTTGTATAACTGACCTCTGATGAAGTATTAGATTTCTTGTCGTTTGGTTCTTTCACAACTTCTTTATTATCATCTGTCTTCAGCTTTTTGGAAGAACCTACATCTCCATCACTGTGTACACAAACAAATGTACATTATACTATACTGGAATGCCACTCCATAAAAAGATATTCTTCACAACATAGGAATTTATTCTATAAAAAGATATACTTCATGCTATAAAAATTAATTCTAGGCATGAATATAATCATATAGGAATAAATTCTGAATAAGTATACATCATTTTATAGGAATAAATTCTATAATAGATATATTTCATATTATAAGAATTAATTCTATGAATAAAAATATATACTATAAGAATTAATTCTATAAATCGATGTATATTATGCTACATGTATATAGAAATTCATTCTATAAATAGAAATACACCATACTATATGAGTTCATTATATAAATCAATAAACATGTTATTAAGAAAATTCAATAAATACAATTATCACATAAGACAATTTTTGATCATAGATATATCAAAAGCACTGCACGGAAATATTTCTTAAAGTACAATATTGATATTATAAGTCAATAAAATACTTGATATTTGTGTTTATTGTTTACTGTTTCTTTTCGAATTAGTCATGGTTGAATGTGCTAAATAATGTGTTGTTAAATTCTCAAAAACATTTTTTAATTTTTCTGAAAAGGTATTAAAATGCAGCCCCTCTCTCCCACTCAAAACGGGAGAGGGTGGGTGGCGGAGGGGGATCACTGTAACAAATGTAAAATAGCTTCATAACATTCAGATTCCATTTTATTGGTCTCTTAAATCACTTTCACTTTCATCCCTCAAATTCTAGGAGTTTTATTTTAGGAATTAATAGTGCCTCTTTACAATAGGATGCCTACACATCTTTAATTTTTATCAACGATTACTACAAATGCGTGTGTCCGTGTTTGTGTGAATTAAACGATAAAAATGTTTGCTATCTCAATAAGAAACCAGAAAATACCTTAAGCTTTTCCTTTTTTGTGCTGATTCTTCTTTTATGTTGAGAACTTCTTTCAAACCATCTGGTCCTTCAACGCCAAACTATTAAAATAAAAATGTAAAAACTTATTTCATTAACTAAAGTCTACAATGAATTTTTCACATGCAAGTATTATCCAATATATTTTTTTTTGGAATTGATCAAGCTTAATAATAATATGTCAATATTGTTTTCTTAGAAAAGAGTTAATGTTGGCAAAATTCATATTCCTGAAAGTGCAGCTAAGAAGAAGAGCCTGATTCTTGCTTATTGAACATTAAAGATTTCTTTGTTTTCTGACCAGTGGGGCATACACAGGCCTGCAAAGAGTATGCAAGTAAGACTAAGTGAAGAAAAATATATATGCTGGCAAGATTGTCACCAGGTAGGAAAAGTCCAGATATTTAAGTTTTCCCTGAGAGCTACATGTACCTTTCTGCAGTTTTATAAATGTTCTAGTTTTTATCTCCAATTAAGGAAGAATAACTCACCTGAAGAATCTGTTGTAGATGGAAAGTGGAGGTCATGTACAAAAATATTTTGAAATTGAAAACTTTCCCATTTACCTTGTCTCGTAAAAAAATATCTGTTTATTAAGTAGAAAGTAACTTAAATAAAAGTCACAATCCTTACTAGACACTAACACACTATCTTAAACAGTGGCCAGTGGGACATATATTAACTCACTGAGCTAACCATCAAGTCAGTCAGAAGGGAAGATGTTGATGATATTAATTTTTTAATTATGATGATGTGTAATTTCTTTTAAGAAAAAATACTTAATTTTACTCTACCAGATAGATACGTCACTACTTGTAACAATGTATGATAGTAAGAACAGAGTTGTCGAAATTTTTAAATCGCTGTCAGACATTCAGTCGGACAGAGATAAAGGTTCTATCAGACCAGACAAAGTTTTGCCAGTCAACACATTAGGATATATAGAATAAGTTCAAAGTATAAACAGGTTCAAAAATTATTATGCAACTTTTTGGCTATGCCATTGCAATTAAAAGTCCAGTCAAATTCGATCTAAACTAGCTAAATGAAGCTATTTCAAATATCTTTACGAAGCTATCTAGCCAAATATAGAGATTGTACGCCTGCTTATATAAGTTTCACTCATGTCAATAGAAAATTGAATGACTTATAGCTAATTTTCAGATGCCTCCATTTTATTTATAGCAACTCCATCCCCCCCCCCCCCCCCCCCCTAAACAAAAAGATATAAAATTAGCTATAAATCATTCAAACGCATGTTTTTCAACATGAATATAACTATGGAAATACGTGTATATAAGAATGGATTCTTTAGAAGTTATTTTTGCTATACATTGGTGTTTTCGGAACATTTATTGGTGTTTTCAATGCTTCCGTGAATTCCATAGACCTCTGTGGCATGAATTTGTACCTCACTATCGGGAGACGCTAAAACTGAACAAATTCGGACTCAGATAACAAATACCTGAAATTCTAGAATAAGAATTGTTTCTGTGATTTACTAGTACTGTCGTGTAAATTACCAAGATAAAACGAAATGCTTATTAAGGGTGGACTTTTTCTTTTTTTTTTTTTTTTAAACAAAGGCAGCTTTGTTAAGATTTGCAATGCATTGTTTGAAATTAGATTCAATTAGATCAAAGTGAGTCATGGTTGTATAAAGAGCTAGTACACTTGCATTATAAATGCACGCTGAAAATAAATGTCTTACTGCAATAGCAAGAAGTTCCTTCCTTTTCTGTGATCGCTCTCTCAGCTCTTTCAACCGATCACCCATTTCTACTTTCGCTTTTCTTTTTCTATTTCAGTCGTTCCTAGAATAAGTCGTTGCAAACAGCTTAATTCTTGCATGTTTTGATTTTGTCTATCGTTTCATCGAAAACGGGGAATGGCGGGGTCTGTCTGCGTGTCATACTCTCTGTCTGTATAACATCAAATACCATGCGAGATTTAGCATCAAATTTAAAACCATAAAGTTTCTTAGACGGATAAACGCTACTGTTTTTGAAGTCAAAGATTTGAAATGGTTTCTAGGTGTTATAAGCTAATAAAATTTTCTATTTAGCAATGATACCATGTTACACACGTACTTCACATGTAGGGTGTATCACAAACTTTTTTTTTATAAATCTTGAGTCACTCTCCGTGCAGCGATCTGGACACGCTCGCTTTGCTTAACTTGTAGGATCAAGAGAAAGACTGCATTACTAGAAAAGCTATTTCACTAGTGTGCAGTAAAGGTTTCCTTCAAACCGTCCGCTACACTACCTCTCGCTTATGGAAACTTTGTCTCGAAGCTTGGCTAGTATGGGTGCTCTCTGATTGTTTGGCACCTCTTCAGCAATTGCTTTTGTATATGGAATTAATGTGCGCATCAATTCAACAGGCACTCGGGGCATGGATCATGATCATTCCCACCACACACCCAATTATCACCATACTTTTTCTCTGGTCTGGGATAGACAAACTTATTTTTTTCTCTACTTATATTTTATAGATATGCATTATAAATCATCCAA